>CM059217.1:10791056-10978556 GCA_030347435.1 Clarias fuscus
TGACTGCTACAAATCCCTGACACTTGCGGCACCTTCTTTGATACAAAAAGCATTTTCATATCAATAATGTGAAATAGAACAAAATCTGTTAATTAATTTTCTAATATTCTGTCAATCATGCTTCTGTTACCATAGACACGAGACAGCTGGCGCTGCGGTCAGTGCAGTAAAAATTCATCCAAGCCTACTGACCAATCAAATTTAAGAATTCAACAGCGATGATATCAGTATCTAGATTATAACTGGACACCAGTGCTGTTTTTGCTCTAAGTGTTTTGTGGGTTGTTTTCCAGGACAAGAAAGCAGCTCAGGAGAAGGAGAGAGAGAACCGCATCGCCGAGGCTGAAGTAGAGAATCTGTCAGGCTCTCGTCATCAGGAAGGACTTAAACTGAGACAGAAACTATCAGAGAAGCAGCTGCAGATTAAAGAGATCTCATCTGATGGCCATTGCATGTATCGTGCGTTAGAGGATCAGTTAACGGGGCGTGGCTGTTCTCTCGGGATCCAGGAGCTCAGAGTTCAAACAGCTCAGTACATGAGAAGCCATGAGGGTGATTTCCTGCCCTTCCTTACCAACCCCAACACCGGGGACATGTACACTGCAGGTGAGCAGTCCCACGAAAGTGTGTGTGAAGAACTGCTATCTCACATGATCTTTTTCAACATCTGTATATAGACTGGTAGGTTTGTTGATTAAATCTAATAAAAAGTGCAGTAAAAGAAATAGAGATTAATTTGTGAGGGTAAAAAAAAATACAGATCGATGTCATCATCGGTACAAGTAAAAGTATGTATAAAAATTTGATTGAGACTGTGCAATTGTACAGAGGAGTTCGCTCTTCTTACGTTCCCATCTCATACCAGACGTGCTGCTGTAGGAACGTCTAGCTAGTGTGAAGAGGCTAGACGCAAAGTGCAGTTACTCTGATCACCTTAAAGTTGACTTGTCTTTGTGTAACAGCACACCTTGTGTGTTTTATTCATATCATAAAACTTTCCAATGATTCCATTAATTTATATTAAATGTCAACTCATCGTTATTCATTTTAACCCTTAATAATTATGTTTTTATGTGTTAGGTATGAGCACATCATAAGCACACACTTTATGGGTGTATTACAGTTTACAGTGTTGTGCGAAAATCATAGGCACTCTTTTTTTTTTTTCTTTTCTTTTTTTCTTGTTTCCTTTCTTGTTTTGTTTTTGTTTTTTTTGTTTGTTTTTTATAACTTTGTTATACATGTTTTTTACAGTGCATTAAAAAAAAAAAAGATTTTCAAAAATTGTTATTCCAGGAAAAATTTTTTTTTAAATCTATACATAAAGCAGTATGCTATATAAAAAAAAAAAAGAAAGAAAAATAAAACACATTTGAGACAAAAAAAAAAGACAAAAATTAAAGCTTCTGGCTTTTGCGTGCATGAAAAAAGGATGTTCAGTAAAACTAAGCAACTAATTTCTTTATAAATTGCACAAATTCTAGACTATATTTTATATATATATATATATATATATATATATATATATATAGTTTTGTTAATTACTGTTTATTGTTTGTTGCTTTTCATAGTTATTTTTTTTATGTAGCAACTTTTTTTTTTTCCTAAACGTCCTTGCTTTACAGCAGTAAGACTTTTTTACAGTACTGTATTAATAAGCACTAGTGCTTTTTCACCAAAAAGCTAAAATGTCTTCTTGTACACAGAAGAATTTGAGAAGTACTGCAGTGACGTTGCAGAAACAGCAGCGTGGGGTGGACAGTTGGAGGTAAGAATTTGGATGAAGATCGAATTGAAGAAAGTTGATTGAGGATGTGAGCTGTTCTAGAACAATTAAATTGTTTTTACATAAGATTCACTACAGGGTTCTTCTGAGTTCTAAATATTATTAATAGAAAATGACTGAATTTGTTTTTAATATCAAGATGTAAAAATAACCACTGATGATGATGACTTGTATTATGTAACTAGAAATTAATTAACTGTATCTCATTAATATATGGAGTTATTTTCAATTAGTTAGTTATTTGTGCTTCATCATTTTGAAATAATGAAACGTTAAAATGACAAGATAAGTAGAATTAACAAGGTTGAAAACAAGTCAGCTAGAATAAGGGGTTAAGTTAGGAAAAACGCACTCTCTCATTTCTCGTCTTAATTGAAGTTGATGTTTAAACTTTAGCGCATTCATTTATTTTTAATTAATTCATTTATTTTTATTTCAATGAATGAAACTTGTACTTTTTTTAAACGCTTAATCTGTTTTTCCTCGTCACAGTTACGAGCCCTCACACACGTCCTGCACTTACCCATAGAGGTCATTCAAGCTGATTCTCCTGCTATTATTATTGGTGAAGAGTATGACAAGCCACCCATCACTCTTGTGTAAGTAAAGTCGTCTTCTTCTTTTTCTTTCTTTTTTTTTTTGTATTCAGTGTTTTAATGCTTAATTTTTCTGTCCCTTATGTGTTCCAGTTACATGAGGCATGCGTATGGACTGGGCGAGCACTACAACTCTGTGGAACCACTGAAAGACACGGCGGGAGAAGAGCAGAACTGAATGAAATTGTCCTGGAATGTATTTTTTTTTTTTTCTTTTTTAAATCACCTTCAGTAACCAGATGGGATTCATTTCCTCAACTTTCGTTTCACAGGAAGCAGCTTGATCAAGCAGCATGGATCGAGCGAGAGACACAGAAGTACCGCAGACATCTTTTTGACTCCGTGTCCACACGCATCACGACGAAGAATAAATAATTTCATGCTAAATATTAAACTGAAACTAAAATGTTGTAAAAACAAATCCGTTGCATAGAATAACAAATTAATCTTAGTATCTTCATTGTAGTAAGAATGTCATTACTGTAAAGTTGTTACTGTAACAAACAGCATGTTTGTTGTTGCTGCTGTTGAGGAAATTAATCCCATCTTGTTGCTAAAGGTGCGTTAGTAAGGAATCATTATTGTGTTTGCATTACTGAGGAATTATGGCACTGTTATACTTCCAAACTACTTCCAGAAGAACCAAGATGGCTGCTTTAGGTTGCTTTTTAATGACCTCATCACTTTATGCAGAGTAATTCCCGAATATCATCATGATTAACGTGTGCAGTGGAAAGAAGATACAGAAAATTATGTTTCTGAATAAAAGAATTAAAATTTAAGATATTAACTTTAATGTTTTATAATTTTGACCAATTGTAGGGTGTTAAATTTATTTTGGCTATTCAAAACAAATCATTGAATTTTATCATTTAGATTAATTAAATATGTACATTTTACAAAATAATGAGATAATGTTGAAATAATTATGAATAAAAACTTGGTAAGAAAGTAATTTGTCAATAAATTGTTCTTTCAAGAAGTATAGTTATTTTTACTTTATTTCTAATTTGCAACAATGTGATGGAAATAAGATGGAAGCAATGTTGAAATAAGTCAATTAGAAATAATATCTAACAAACATAAAGTCATTATTTTGACTTAACTGGCAAATTTGAGACATTGTCAATAGAGTTTTTAACAAATAAATAAAAAATCTGTTAAATTGTAGTAAGATTGCAAGGTGCAAAGACGAAATTTAAGACGGGTAAGAAAATAATGAGATAATGCCAATTATGGCAATACATTTTTTTTTTTTTTAATGAAGAGCTGTTATTCACATTTAATAGCTGTATTTTTCAGTTGTTGGATTTCAGCATAATCTTGTTATTTGGTGGCATGGTGGCTTAATTGTGATCACTGTGGCCTCACACCTTCAGGGTCCAGTTCGAGTCCCATCTCGGGTTCTGTCAATTAGAAATAATAATATTTTGCATGGAGTTTGTATGGGGGGGGCGGGGCAAAAATTAAGTTCTGACATTGTCAATACTTGTGTCAATAGTTTTTGTTGTTGTTGTATTTTTTTTTTTATGAACGTTATATTATTTCAGTACATTTGTCTTATTGTTAGATTTCAAGGTGCTACATAATCAGACCAAATAATGAAATAATGAAAAACACAAATTAACAAGATATATCAATAACATTTTAAATATTTTAAGCTGATATTTTGAATTAATAGCTGTATTTTCAAGTTATTTAATTTAAACATGATCTCATTATTTATACTACAAGTAAAATCTTTTTTATTCAACATTATATTGGATAACAAAATGATTCAATGTTGATTTAAGACCTGAAAATGAGATTAAATCTGGCAGTTCCAGACGTTTTCCACAAGAGGGCAGTGTTGTTCATTATTCCTAGCATACTACCGTACTGTCTAGTGTGTATGAAATAGAGCGGGTGCAGGTTTCTACCTGTACTTATTAGTGGGAGAGTGCGCGACCCTTGTTTCTTTGGCGACCGTAAATAAAACTCTGCTATGCTAAAGTGTGTGTTTAAGGCAAATGGCTACTGAGTAGGTAATTCGAGCACGAAAAGCTAACGCTAAGACACTGGATTTGAGCTCGAGGAACATTACTGAGCTTCCTAAAGGCTTTGAAGGGTTAACTCAGGTTATAGTAATCAGTTTAAAGCACAACCACCTGAGGACTCTGCCTCTCGGCCTGCAGTGTATGCAGCAGGTGAGGGAGAGGGAATTATCCAACAGGTCATGGTGTATTTTGTGTATTTAAAAGTGTGTGTGTGTGTGTGTGTGTTGATTTAGTTGACGGAACTTAACCTGGGCAATAACGCTTTCGAGGAGATGCCACCGGTCCTGGAGCACCTTCACTCCCTGAAAAAGTTGTATGTGTACAGGAATCAGATTTTGATCCTGCGTCCAGAGGTCCTGAGTGAGTCACAAAGATTTATATAATCAACAAACCAAAAACAGTGTGTTTTATATAGTAATAAACCGAACAGGGCTTACATTCAGTGCCCTCCAGTATTTATTCATAAGCATGAAAATGATGTGCATAAGTATTGCATAATGTTTGCATAAGTATTCACACCCTCCTTGAGACGTCCCTCATTTTGTAATAACACAGCACTAGTTTTGCACCCATTAATGAAAATACAGTAGATTTAAGTCTTGCCTAATCCATTATTATCGAACTGTAATGTCCAGTTCAGGGCTCCGGAGAGCTCGGGGTACAAGACAGGGGAGACCCTGGACAGGGTGCCAACATTTTAGTTCAAGCAGTTCTTTAGATGTTTTGTTCTGGAGCTCATGGATAAGTCGTTTTCCTCGTTTTCTCCATTTGTGGAACATTTCTCTCCCTGTGGTCTGCTGGAGTCCCAAATCCTTAGAAATAGCCTTGTAACTCTTTCCACACAGATACATATCAATTACTTTGTTTCTCATCTGTTCTTAAATGTCTTTAGATCATCTTGCTTTTTTTTTATTTTATTGTATTTTTTTACTTCTTTTAGCATGTTTCACTTTGTCAGACAGCTTCTAGTTAAGTGATTTCTTGATTCAACAGGTCTGGCAAGTGAAATTTATCTCTGTTTTCCAAAACTTACAGTTCATTTAGCACGCACTGAATGAATGACTTTTTCACATAGGGCCAGGGAGGTTAGGACAAAAAAAACCTGTTTTTTTTGTTTTGTTTTGTTTTTGTATTTACTCGAATTATCATTGTCTAACATTGAAATTTGTTTGATGATCTGGATCATTTAACTTTGACACATTTTTAAAAAATAATAATAAAAGAAAGGAAAGGGAGCAAATACTTTTTCACAACACAAAAAGAGGTTTCACTATGTGTATCTCTCCGCAGGTCTGTGTTCATTATGTCATTTTCCATTTCTAGCAGCAGTCAAAAATGGGCAAAATATGCAAATCCTGTGCTTGAGTAAGAGTCGAGATGAAACGTAGAGAAAGTAGTGTTCATTCTTTTCTATAACTTTGGGGGTGCCAATATTTCTCTTATCCCCCATTACATAATGGGTTACAAATACAAAAGTAGCAACACTATTCTGCTTAGGACTTTAATGAATTAATTAATGAATGTACTGTACAACAACACATTTTAATGGCACACAGTATGATTGCAGTAGAATTTAAGTTTTGTTTATTTAAATTCAATCTTGTTTTTTATTTCAATTTTTTTTTTTTTTTTACCAGAGAGTCTTTCAAACCTTATTGTTCTCAACTTGAACCACAACAAAATCAGAATGATTCCTCCAGCTATAAAGAGGTGGGTTTAGTTACTGAGTGTGATATTGACTAGAGATGGAGCTCATCTCATCTGGACGTCTCTTTCCATTGTTTTTATTTACAGCCTCTCAAAATTGGAAAACTTCAGCATTGCGGACAATCAGCTAGAAGAGATTCCCGCTGAGTTGGGGCTGGTCAGTAAGTTGACAGAGTTGAATTTAGCCAGGAACAAGCTGAGTGAAATTCCCCAGGAGCTGTATAAGTTGACCCATCTGAGGAACCTGAGCTTGGCCAGAAACCGTCTCAGAGAGTTACCCGAGGTGCGTCTAACTGTTGATTAGAACCGTACATGTATTGGATTTATGTTTAATGCTTTTTTTACACACTTGTCCTGGAATGAATCTGAACAATTCCTGTTTTTCCAAAGGGAATCCTTGGATGGAAGGATCTAAAGATGTTCGATGTGGCTGCTAACCTCCTGTCTATGTTTCCAGCCGATGTAAGTCACTGACATGTTTTGTCAAAATATTTTATTGTACTTGAAAAGGGACTGTTAACAACAAAAATGTCATTTTGTTTATGCATCAATCAGCCATAACATTAAACCATTATCCAGGTTTTGAGTTCCCCTTTTGCCACCAGCTGCCCTGTCGCTCTCCAGGGTTCCTAATGGTGTGCTGTGTTTCCTGGCACTGGATCCTTTGTGTGCTGTGGGTTGTGGGCTGGCGCCTCCGTAGATTGGTGTGTTTCTCTGGCGCATCCTATGGATGCTTGGAATCTGAGAAGTTAGGAGGCCGGGTCTACGGCCTTGAGCTGTTTGCCTGCTGGTCCATGTGCGCTAGGGTCCCTGTGGTGCATTAGCGGCATTTGGTAGACGCTCATATCCAGAGTGGACTGGGGTTCTGCTTGTGAACTTGTACTGCATTGGCTTTTTTGTGGGATTGGCCCGGAGTGGCTGGCTTTTGGTCCTTGCGGTGATGGGCGAGCCTTGGGTGTTCATGATCCTGTCTCCAGTTTGTTGGTGTGTAGTTGGTGATCATTGTTGTTCAGTTCACTTGTCTGTTGTGTTAATGTTATGGCTGATCAAGGCACAATAACATTGAACTAATACATTCCTAATAAAATTCTCAGGTGACACCCGCTATAATATGTGAAGTTTTTTTATGCCACAGCATTGTTGAATGTATAACAGTAGTTAAAAACTTATATTAAATATTAAACTGTTAGCGCTTTGTAAAAGTCAGTGGTGAAGCAATATCTTCCTGTACTGTACTGCAGAAGCTTCAGGCGCTTTGCTGTTAAAAACTTTAACTTAAAAAAAAAAAAATTAACTTAAAGAAGAGATATTGGACTGTTTGTGGATTGTGTAATATAAGCTGGTTGCATTGCAACATTACAACCCTGAATGTAATTTAAGACAAATAAAAAGTATGATGAATTTTTTTAAACAAATTGCTGCGGTATTAAAAAAAAAAAAAACAGTACTTATGGGAAAGTAGAAATTAATTATAACAGAAATTATAAATGAATAACTTATAGGTAATAGCACCTCAATCAACGCCAGGGTTTGTGCCATGACAAATTAATGTGTATATACAGTATATATACTATGTATATACAGTATGTAGAATAATTAGACTGCTTAATTAAGTTTAAATGATAAAGGGTTATACATTTGTGGTTATATAACATATTGACGCACTTAATTTTAAATTTTGACATTATGTATTCCTCAGTTCCACTTACTTGAGCTGGAGGAGTTGTACTTTGAAGGCAACAATCTTGTTCGGTTTGAACCAGTTACATCCAGTCAAGAGGATGAAGTTCTCTCATTAAAGGTGAGGTGTTCATAAACTATGTTAATAAATCCCTGCAAGATGATTGTGGACCCAATTAATTACATGTTATTAATCACAGAAAGATGAAGTTAAGGACATTTCAAAAATACATGACTGGAAATATGTATACTGTCATATAACATCTGAATGTATTATTATTTTAAATGAATGCTGTTCTGCAAATTTTGGGTCCAAAGTATGAACAGAAAACATTACAAGCAAATCCATACATTGAAACCAGAATATAGTTAGTATAACTTGGGGGAGATGTGAACTAAAAAATCTATGAGATTGTGAAACTACTGTAGGACGCAACCATATGAAGTATGTGCTGTATATTCTGGTTAATGAGATAAGGAGACAAGACACGGGCGATCGTAAACACAAAATGAAGCAGGAATGTACTTTGAGAGCATTGTTTTCTGTGCAGGAACTTGCTGCCAGATTCATCCTGAAAGAACATTTAAATAAGTCGTCTATGGTGTCCCGGGCATCGCCACTCCTTCCAGATGTAGAGAACATGCTGTCCGGGTTTGGAAGGTGCACCGTGTGCTTTGGGCCCTTTCTGACCACCTGGATGGAGTGTGTGCAGTTCATCAACCTGAGAAAGGTGCGCATCCTTGCACCTGCATCCTTCAAGTCAAAATCAGAAATGGTGGTTTATAATGGTAGGCAGACTAAAGAGGCTATTTGGAAAAGTAGTGTTTTTTTTTCCCTAACAAGAAAGAAGTACAGTAGACATGACTCAACTTCCAGATATTTCTTTCATTGAATAACTCTATAGAAGCATTAACAATTTCTGAATACAATATGAGAAAGAATATTTTTTTCAGTAAGTGCATAAACACTCACTGGTCAATATTTTGGGAACACCTGTATACCTGACAATGAGGCAATTTACATCATGGGGCAGCAGTGCATAAATTCATGCAGATTCATGAGAAGCGAAGAGAAGAAAGGAGGAGAAATGTGATTTTTGTGACCTTTCATGGTGAAATGTGATTTCAGTGACATGTGGTGATAAAATGTGATTTCTTTGACATGTCGTAGTGAAATGTGATTTCAGTGATGTGGGAAATGTAATATCGGTGACGTGCTGGTGGCGAAATGTGATTTCAGTGACATGACGTGGTGAAATGTGATTTCAGTAACGTGGTGGGGAAATGTGATTTCATGTCATGGTGAAGTGAGATTTCAGTGGCATGTGGTGGGGAAATGTGATTTAAATGACATGTGGTGGTAGTATCGATGATGTGGTGGTGGGGAAATGTTATTTCAGTGACGTGGTGAGGTGTGATTTCAGTGACATGTTGTGGTGAGATGTGAGTACAGTGACATGTCGTAATGAAATATGATTTCGGTGACGTGATTTCATGCCGTTGTGAAATGTGATTTCGGTGACACGTCATGGTGAAATGTGATTACGGTGACATTTTTTGGTTGTTAGTGCTAGATTGGCTGGTTTGAGCAATTCAGATACTGGTGATCTGCCATGATTCGCATTTTGTGTTGGTGCACAAAAAATGGACAGAAACAGTGGGTGAGAGAGGTCAGACATGACTGCCCAGACTGGAAATGTACAGTAGCTAAAACGACCGCTCTTTACAACCATGGTGCATCATGGTACACAACACATGAGATCTTGACGTGGATGGGCTACAGCAGCAGAAGATAATTGCACATGTATAGAATTTTAGCACTTGCATGGCTGAAGAATTTTGTATTATTTTTGTAGCGCAGACTAAATTACACATGTCGCATGTCTCCGTGCTTTCTGTAACTCATTGCAGTCCTTGATTTTTTTCCTAGGACATGGGGATAAAAGACTCAAAGAATATCCCAGTCCGAGTGCCGCTGTGCTCCTATTCCTGCTTCAACAAAAGTGGCCACTCTTTCTACAGGGTCTCTAAGGTAAAGCTGTAACAGTTGCACATTCACACATCTGATTATAATTCCAGTAATACCTTTAAACCTGTCCTTTAATTGTACTTCTTTCAAAAGCAGGTGAAATGTTTTCATCCCTTATATAATTAGCCACCAGGTGGCAGTGTATGATCACACAATGGCTATAAAAGAACTCGCAGTGTTTTTCTTGCTGAGTTCATGCTAGTCATTTTGCATCTGATGTCAGTCTTTCTACTCAGATTTATTAATGTACAAAATGACCACCATGGACTGAAAATCCAGATAAAGACGGCTCAATGCATGGGAATTCAATTCAATTCAATTTTATTTCTATAGCGCTTTTAACAATGGTCATTGTCTCAAAGCAGCTTCACAGAAATGAAAAGAAAATGAAAAGAAGACTTATGGAAATGTATACAGTATATGTGTAAGAAAAATGTGTCTAGATAATGAGATTGTCCCTGATGAGCAAGCCAAGGGTGACGGCGACAGTGGCAAGGAAAAACTCCCTGAGATGGCAAAAGGAAGAAACCTTGAGAGGAACCAGACTCAACAGGGAACCCATCCTCATCTGGGTGATGACAGATAACAGAAATTGTAGAACATCATGTGTGTTATGCAGATGAAAGTTCGATATAACAGAAGTTATTTAAATTAACACAAAGTCCAGTTCAGCTCAGGGATGAGTCAGCAGGTGCAGAGGGCAGATGAGGGTCAGGATCACTGGGAGCTCAGGAGCAGCATGTGTAGATCCAAACCAACATGAAGAAGAATCCAGCTGGAGCAGGTCCTTCTCTGGATGCCTCAGGAACCTCGCAGGGTCTGCCTCTGTCTACTGAAGCTGGCACAATCTCGAGATTAATTGTAAACCATTAATTGTAAAATGGTTTAAATGTATGCACATCATTTAATGCATCATTTATGCTACCCTTATTCACATTCTTTAATAGCTTATTATTCCTAAATGACACTAAACGAACTGTGTGTGCGCGTGGTGCCCTGTTCTGAACTGGTATTGTCCAGCATGAATTCCACCCCCTGGACGTGAGTCCAAATCCACAAAGAGACCATGACTAAAAAATAAGTGCATACTACAGGTGAATGATTAAAACTATATATACATATATATTTCATACGTAAGCAGAATGAGGGGAAGCCTAGGTGAGGCATTTTTCTCTAAACCTAAAACATGCACAAGTAATCTATTACAAATGTGTTGGGTAGGTTGATGACTGAGTCCTATACAGTATTGACCATTTTGAGTCATACACATTCTTTCACATTTCATACACATTCCCATCATTTTTTATTTTTTTTCCAATTCTGTAAAGCTGCCTTCCGACAATGACCATTGTTAAAAGCGTTATACGAGTAAATTGAATTGAATATAGAGACATACAGGGCAGGGGTAGCTCACCGGTTACGGCATTGGACCACCAAGTTGGGCCCTTAACACTCAACTCAACACTAGTGAGACATTTTGGCTCTGGAGAAGGACGTCTGCCAAGTGCTCTAATGTAATTGAGATGAGTGCATGAGGAAAAAAATATCTGGTGTTTAAGTATTTCCACCACATCAATGACTTCAAAACAACCGTTACAGTAGAAGTGATTGTAGAAGTTATTATCTTGCCTGTTGTGTTACTGATTGAGAGCAATTTGGTTGTTACTTTGATCATATGAAAGATGAATCTTTTCTGCACCATTTGCTTAAATTAAAAGGTTTTGCCCGGTGCTATACACACTAAAATACAGTGCATTTAATAAAAATCCTAATAACAACAGATATAATAGACATACAGTAGATTCATGCATTTTACAGCATAACTGTGAAATCTCATCAGCTTTATTTCAAACTAAGTTTCATGCATTACCAGTCCAGCAGAACTGCAGATCCCTTACCGGACCTGTTTGAAGCAGATCTTCATTTGCTAGCACGTCCATTTTAGTAGCGTGGCTTCAATACTTCATATCTACCCTTAGTTCATCTGTTCAACCTGAGAGAATTTAATTTCTCCGAGTTAATTTCCCATGCAGGCCCTCTGAGCTCCGAGCACAATCCATGGAGTCGGGTCTGATGAATAATGCAGCAGGTTTAATTGCAAGAGCCAGAAACTAATGATTTTGGACTGGTTAACAGCAGGGGAACCATACATCTCCGCAAACTGAATGAAAAATCAGTTTTTAAAAAAGGGAATAGGGGAAAAACGCTAATTGATGAATAATTAAAGCTTCAGCTACAGGGCGTAATTGTGACATTTTGTTTCAATCAGTTTTGAAGTACAGGGAAAAGTGCACTAAAGAAAGTAATGACAACTGCGTGAATGTCCGGTGCGAAAGAGCGATTGAGTCACTTAATTATACAGACTTCTGTCAAACTCTGCTACTACTCCGCAATAGAAATGTGTATCTAAAGAAAGGCAGGCTGTCACTGATAACTTTTTTCTTTGTTATTTTGCTGGATTAACATGTAACTATTATGTTCCCTTTAGGCGAGAATATTTTGTCAGTAGAACAATATAACATTTTATATTTCCTTTATTTGTTGCTTATATTTTTATAGGCTTTGTTTCCTTTTTCTTTTCCTGGAAATGTAAAATAAATGGCAGAATTTAAAGCCACCATGTATATCCACCATTAATTATCACTTAACCAACTATGCATCACATACTGTATATGTTTATGGAACAAAATGTATAAGGATTTAAATTCACCTGTAGTATGCACTTATATATAAGGTGAATTAAAATCAGTATACATTTAGTTCCATAAACATATACAGTATATACAGTGTATACCATCTCCTACATGAGATTGAATTCAGTTAATTCTTTTTTTTTTTAAAGCTGTCTGAAATACATATATGATATAAACTAAATAAATACGGTACATTGCAATGTGTATTCGATCAGCGTTGAAAAGAAAGGTGTGTATTGACATTGTAAGTACAGTCAAAGAATTTTCCGTTAATTTGCCTAATAATCAACTTGCGCACAATGTAAGAATATGCAAGCTGCACAAAATATGGATATTTTTCAGGTAATAATACCTGTTGTTTGTTTATTTATTTATTTATTTCGCCATAATAAAACAAATAAAATTAGAACGTGATCATTTTAACAATGTTAATGGAGACTTGGGACATGCTGTAAAAATACAGTAAAAGTAAAAATAAATAAATAAATAAATAAATAAAAGTTTCGCACATTCAACATGGCACAGGTTTTGCATCCTAATTCCATGCCGGGCTTGGAAAACTCTCTTCTGAAAACTCAAATTTTAACATTTAAACCAACATGAGATGATGGTGTGATTTGTATTATTATTATTATTATTATTATTATTATTATTATTGTTTTCATTTTAATTTATGTCTTTTATATATTTTTTTTATTAATGTGAAGCACTTTGGAGCACTTCCTGTTAAAGTGCTATAGAAATACAGTTGAGTTGAGTATTGCATGTATTAAAGTGCAGGTATAATTTAAGTGATGACGTGATAGCATTTTTTATAAAGCATTTCCCTCCATAGCTTTTGACCTTTTGATTTATAATACAGTGCCTCAATCACAGAGGCGAGGCAAGTCAAGTGGCTTGAGTTTATGTAAGGAACTTATGTAAGGAAAATTACCCATGCCCGTGTGGTGTGATGTGGCTCAACATGAAACCGAGTCACCTATTACCATCTAAAGTGGATTATTTCCCAGAAACACCACAGCCCAAAGTCTGGCATGCATAATTTGCTACTATAGAAACAATATTAGAAAAAGATTTTACAGTCTGAACTATTGTTGTTATTAATTAATCAGCACCTTGAGAATGGATACAGAGCAGTGGATAGTGGATAGTGTTTGAGCGTTATAGCTCCGGGGTCATGGGTTCGATGCTGAGCTTGGGTCTGTGTGGATTTCCGCATGCTGTTCACTTGGGTTTTATATGGGTTATATAGGCATGTGTCGATGATGTGTGTTCCATTCAAAGTTGTTTTTCGTTGTTGTGCCCAGTGTTCCGGATCAACTGCATCCCTGACCAAGATGAAAGAATAGATGGATGGATAGGTAGATAGATAGATTCTCTTTTTCTCTGTCTTCTTTTTCTCCTCATATTCTATGTATTGTATGAAATATGCATTATTCCAGTGAGCAGATGTTGGACCCTGCAGCACAAAACCTGCCTCAGGCCTTGTCTCGAGTGTGTGTGTGTGTGTGTGTGTGTCCTCTGCAAAAGAACACTTTGTTAATACCGAGCTCAGCCCCTCACCTCGCTGTTTTGCTAGCCTCATTTCACACAAACATACACAAGCACATACTTGTTGTCATGCATCAGTGTTTCAGGGATATTACAAAAACACCAGCTGCTAGTGATGATTCCTTCCATCTGAGAGCATTTGCACTGAATAAAGAATAGATGCTTTGATTGACATTAATGGCAGGGAAGAATAGCTGTCAGAGCAGAGGCGTCAGCGCCGTAGGAAAAAGTACAGTGAGCGCGGTTCGAACACGTACGCCATATGTTTATTAGGAGGTCTGCGCTGATATGATTACCGAACAGGATTATATAGCCCGTGGTGCCGTATCTGTACTTTCTCATGGGGAAAACATGATATGATAAAGTAGCCGCGCACGCGTTTTAATTTGCCTAGCTCAATATGGGCAGTATGATGTCAGCAATTCCGCTCAGGATGATCTATTGGAGTGCTTGTTCATTACACCTCTTGTCTGTTAGACTATTTAAGCTCCTATCACATGCTCGAGGCCTTCGGCAACTACAGTCGGGGGAAAAAGAAAAAAAAGGAGGTTTTAAATCCATAATTCACATGCTTGGAATGATAGAGTGGGGGAATGGCTGCTAATAGCAGTCATTAGTGAGGGCTCAGGGACATTCGGCAAAGTTGAACAGTATGTGCATCACAGAAATGCAACGTGCATTCGATCGGCTTTAAAATGAACTAAGGACGGTCAATGAATTTTCTCTTAATTAGGCTAAAAATCAACATAAACACAGTGCTTAAATTATAAATCTAAATATTGCTTAAAAAAAGAATAAAAGAATGTGCTGTTGGCACTGTCTACTGGTATTTTTCAGGTAGTAATAGATGTTTTTTTCTTTTCTTTTTTTTTGTAAGCAATAATTAAAATCAGATTTATAATTTAAGCAATTTTTTTTTTTTTTTTAAGTATAATCTAAATATCACTGGTTAATAATTGTTCTTCAAGCTTTATTAGACGTCTTTTCAAAAGACTGAAATTTACTGTTTAAGGGATTATTTCCTGTTTGTTTTTTATTATTAGGCCATGCTTTGATTGCATATGGACTCTTGTTTAAAAAAAAAAAAATCATATTCTAGTTTTATAAATGACATTAACTATTTTATAGATGATTAATATTACGGTTTTATCACAATTTGGGGTTGTACACCATGACACCTGAGATATTTCTGGCATCATGCATATCCCTTTAATGGACTTTAATTTCTTTAAATAATTTGTTTAAGACATTTTTTACAGCATTTGGTGAACTGAAAATGAAAAAATAAAAACTGAAAATATAAAAATCCTGGTACACATGATCACATTTTAATTTCTTCTTTCAAGTCAATTCAACTCAATTGTATTCCTATAGCAGTTTTAACAATGGTCCTTGCCACAAAGCAGCTTAACAAAATCAAATAAAGAATATAAATAGAAGATGAATATTGTGTATAAATTATAATGATCAGATTGGCCCTGATGAGCAAGCCCATGGTGACGGAGGCAAGGAAAAACTCCCTGAGATAGCAAAAGGTCAACTTTTGGTTATTTTTTGTTGACTGCAGACACAAGTCATCAGAGAACAGCTGTCTGCATCAGCCGAGTCCAAGACCATTCTTCGTGGTCAAGTGGAACAGTTCCCAGTCACCACAGGCAGACGACCCAGCATGTGATGTGAAATCCACCCAGAATTCTTCTTATTCTGCTTATTTCACATTCGATTCTGATCGGCCAGAAGGCATAATATCGTATATAATATAATATTATAATTGCAAAGTTTTTGCATAAGTATAATTGAGTGAGATAAATAAAAGGAATGGATTTTTATTCTTTTCTCTGCTTATCCTGTACAAAGACACAGGGCACAAAGCGGGTGCATGCTAGGGTGCCAATCCATTGAAGGGCAGACATGCACTTATTCTATGCGATTATTTCTATGATTAGGAATACCATCCACTTACAGTATAAGAAGAAATAAGTTAGTTCCTGTTATCACTTTGGGGCTTGATCTTATTAGAGCATTACAGCACGCTCTCGCTGATTGTTCAGTTGTAACGCCACAGAGAGCCTTGTAGGGCTTTGTTGTTGTATTCGTCACATATGTGAAATCCTCAGACATGACCTGAAACGAGACCTCGCTGAGTGTCTGCACTAGAGCTCGAGTTGACTTTCGTTCCACAAAGTTGCACTCTCCGAGTCCGTGTGGAGTGGGTGTATTAAAATGAGTGTCATTGATTGCTGGATTAAAGGCTGTGTGTCTGAGAGGGAGAAAAACAGCCACTCGGTATCACACAGAGAAGCCCTGTTGAAGCGAGACGAGCACTCTCCAATCAGGCCAATCTATTGTCTTGCATCTTATGCTGAATGAAGTATCTCCCGTCGAGCCGCTGCCATGGCACTATGGCATTGTCAGCATGATGGCTGCACAATCAATTCCCTCTTTCCCTCCGCAGTTCTGTCGCCATCTCCTTCCTCTGATCTGCCTCTAGAAGGCACTGTGCCTCTGTGCACCGACCGAGGCGGACTCTAGTCGCAGACAACAACTCGAACGCCTTCAGCTACACAAAGCAGAATAGCCGAGGATAAAAGTCAGACCCACCATGGATAATGCGAACGATAAATAGTGTATTTGACATTCGTCACAGCTAGGATGGAAATCAGACAGGAAATAGAACCATGAAAGAAAATATTTTGCCTGCACTGTTCTCTTAAGTGCTGCTCAGAGCTTTAATGTGAATTGGGCTTGTACTGAATTTCCTGCTTAGTAAGACTTTAATGCTTAAGCAAGTGAGAGAATCCAAGACAAAAGTGTCTTTCATCTTTCTAAGCGAAAATTCAAATTCAGTTTAATAAGTCAGTATGTTATTTATTTGTTTTCTCCAGTAGTGATCTAAACACATCTTAACTTTTCTTTACAAATTCTATGCAAACTGTAATGCTTTAATATCCAGTATGTACAGTACGGTATGTTTGGCATCTCTGTTTGGGTCTCCACAAATATTTTTTCTTAACCCAACATAAAACACCCCCCTTGGTTTCTCATCCCTTATATACTAACACTTATATGGCTCCCCGGAACATGCTAATGTGTTTCCTGTCATCGGTTGGTCTCTGGGTCTCCCTCCATACGACGTACTCTCTTTGTTCTCCCCGGAAAATGTTCTTTTGATGTAAAGGGAGGGGCTTTTTCTATGATGGCTTGTGACTGCGGTCTCACTATAGTGAAACTGAAACTCATATGAACATTTCTTACCTGAGTCTCCAACAACGAAAATGGACTTTATATTAATTTAAACACCTTTCCTGTTAGATTGAAGTTAATTTAAGGTCAATCACCCAAAAGTTCCCCGTTGAGTCTGGTTCCTCTCAAGGTTTCTTCCTATTACCACCTCAGGGAGTTTTTTTCTGGCCACCATCGACCTCGACTTGCTCATCAGGGACAAACTCATAGTTTTTTATGGAATTAAAAAGTATAGATGATAACTATCAAAGCTGCTTTGCAACACAGACCGTTTAAAGTAATTTAAAGTAAAATAAATAATAATAAAAAACATTTAAGCACTATACAATTAAAATTGAGTTGAATTGAATTGAGTATGATTTAATTAATTTAAATATGCTATTTTTGCTGATAATAAACAGAAATAATCATCAGAAACAAGAAACTGAGACCATCATCATGTGTCCTGTTTGGTATCCAGTCTGGCTAGTAAAGAATACACATCGCAGGGGACATGTCAAGAAATCATTTTAATTAATTTTAAACTAAACACAAGTAGAAAGATGGATTTTTCTAACTCTGCCCAATTAATTTTGCCAATGAAATGGTTAATTAATCCATTGTTATTTGATATTAATTCATTAGAAGTAAAGTGTAAATTTTGTAGCTAGTTATTGAGTAATCAGAACTAAAGTATACATTTTGCAGCTAGTTATTGATTAATTAGAAGTAAAGTGTACATTTTGTAGTTTATTGATTGATTAATTAGAAGTAAAGTGTAAAATTTGTAGTTTGTTATTGATTAATTAGAAGTAAAGTATACATTTTGTAGCTAGTTTTTGATTAATTAGAAGTAAAGTGTAAATTTTGTAGTAGATTCTGAGAATGGGCCTTGCTAATTTAATAATATATCTCTGGATGTTAACAAATATGAAAACAATGGTAAATCTGATTAAAAGATTTAAGACAGCTATTGTTGTTAATTTTAAACAGTAGTTATGGGAAATATTTCTTTCTTTATTTTTTTCCTAATTTAAAATAGTTACCTTGATAACTCAGTCACATTATGAACAAATGTTGTGAGAAAATTATAACAACCAATTATAAATTCAAATGTAGCTGAGTTTGAAAACTTTTTAAGTAACTTGGAATAAAAGTTCATAAAAAGCACTCTTGGTTATTTATCAGTATAAATAACAGATAATATCCCTTTATCAGGCTAGGGATCATGCTTAATAATAATAATAATAATAATAATAATAAATAAATAAATAAATAAATAAATAAAGATAATAAAAATAAATAATAAAAAATAAATAATGATAATACTTAGGCAACCACATTTATGATTCCAATCTGAATAGACATAGGGATTTAGGTAGCTACCTATATATGTAGTAAGGTGATGAATAATGTTTTTTTTTTTTTTTTTGGACACAAAGATGATAAAAGAGAGATTAACAACAGTAATGGACACATTCCTCAAGGACGTTCTTCGTCTCCCTCTGTACGAGCCAGATGTTGGGCCAGCCGAGGCAAAATGCCACAGGCGCTGCATGTTCCAAAAAGAAACGCAGGTCCAGATGCCGCTACCTGGACTGTGATGGTGCCAGCTGCTTTCTTCACTGAGCATGCTCCCGGCAGATCATGTGATCCTATCAAACATATTATACTAGCAATAAACATGGAAAGATTGCATTTACAGCCATCTCTATTCTCTATTTTGTTTTTCTCTTTGAATTTCAAATAAAAAAAGGTCTTTTTTGTTATTTATTGTTCTTTCAAAAAGAAGAAGAAGAAAAAAAGGCTCAATCTGAAAGAAAAAGACAGCAGGGTTAACAAAGAGAAAATGTTCCCACGAAATTGTCACACCATCTACCATGGATCTTTTAAGAAATAATATATATATATATAAAAAAGAGAGATTTATTTGGGAACTGGTAATTTTCTATAATTTGGTAGTTATGTATTAACTCTTCTTTCAAAGCACATCAAAGAATTCATTGTCTGATTTCTGTCCGCTGCAAAATCACAAAACTTCCCATCCAACTCTGCAGGTTTGAAAGGTAAAGTCCTGAAAAAGAATAATAATAGTAGTATAAAAAAAACCCTCATACACACTCCCTGGTAATTTTCGAGGCGGGAAACTTTCCGAGTGCGCCACAAGATTAAAGCTTGTTTGTTCTTTGAAGTTTCTGCTTCTTCTGTATTTTCTTGCTCCTAACAACATGGGGTATTTTTTTTAGTTAGAAAATGAGGGATGACCTAAAACCGCCAAAATGCATTCCAGGTCTGTGTGTGTGTGTGTATGTGTGTGTGTTCACCATCCAGTAATGACAATAAGGGGATGGCTTTGCTTCAAAGTCCATGATTTTCAGTTCTGTTATGGATATTTCATATTGGTTCTAAGACAAACCATAGAGGTGAAGCTTAATAGTCTCCTACTGCTGCAGTGTAAAATACTGTGTATTTTAAATAAGTCTTGTGTTATTCCTAATAGTTTTACAGTAGTTTTTCTTCTGGATTTACAAACGTTTTAAGTGTGCATTACAAGACAGAAGTTAGTAATTATTATATAGAATATTATGTGTAGTAAAATAAATATTAAATGTGAGGGGGAGGGAATCTTTTAGAGATAATTTGTTGCAATCAAAACCGTGACATAACTGAATATGATACCAAGTTCCAGCCAAAAACAGGAATCTGAGTCTATTTTATTAGAAGTTCCTGGATAGTGGACATAGTACTAGAACCTGATATGAATATCTAAAAATAATAATAAAATGAGCACTCAAATATGTCACATTCCGTTTCTGCGATGTTTAATTTTAATGTTATAATTAAAATAGCAAATATTCATTCAATTACCAAAATGTTTTTTTCTTTCTTATATATACAGTATGTGTGTAAATCCAACCTGTCCTTGTTAATAATAGAAACCCAGCTGCTGGGTCTAATAGCTTTCACAGCTTACTGTTTATATATTAAGCACCAGATATTACATTCTATGCACAAGAATATTTTTCTTCTTTTAAAAACCTCAGCATTTTCCATTTTTATTAATGTTTATGTATTGCTTAATTGTTGAGCCTCAAGTGTGTATTGAATGAGCTTAGATCACTGAGCACCATATGGGGATGTGAGTCCACTCCAGCAGGTGTGTCGATGGGAAGCACATCCAGCGGCTGTGATCGGTGGCGATGTGCTTTTCCGTGCTGGAGCTCATCCAGCCTAATTGGAGCACCTGGCTTAAGTCAACCACCTCGACCCACCCACTAATTCAGCTGCTTAGGCCGGGTTGGAAATCCGAAACGAGCTGATGAAGAGCAACATCGGTGTTGGAGGCTGCAGGTTTTTCCCTAGGTTGTGTTTGTGAGCTCGTCTAAACAAGCAGATAATGGCAATTCCTGGGAGAGGAGAAGGTACGACAGCTTATAATTTATCATTTCTGAGAACTGGTTACATTGAGCCTTTCAGGACACCAGTCACATTCACCATTAGTGTCCATGTGTTGTGCTCATTTTATTTTTTTCCATGATCAATTTCTGGAATAGAAAGTAAATACTCCTGGAATAAATTTGTCATTTAAGACTAAGACATGTCTAATAGGTTGGCTAGACAAAAGCCTCAAATCTGTTTTATACAGACTTGAGATGGGATTTAGCGAAGAATTAACATATTAGTGCAGCGTAGTGGCTGGAACTGTGGCCTGCAGGGACGAGTGTCCCAGGTTCAGTTCCGCGTGCATGAAATTTGCATGTTCTCCTCGTGCTTGATGGGTTTCCTCTAGTTCCTCTGGTTTCCTCCCACAGGATATGCACAGGATAAGCGGTAAAGAGCCAGGCTAATTAGCGTTCCTAAATTCCCTGTAGTGTGTGAGCGTGTGTGCACCTTTGCCATGCAATTTACTTTCCATCCAGGGTGTACATGCATCAAGTCCCCTGGGATAGGATACAGGCCTCCTGTGACCAGGATAAGCAGTATAGAAAGTGAGTGAAAGAGAGACATATTAGCATATTAGCGACAGAATGGAAAAACCCATTTGATGATGATGAATTATTATTATTATTATTATTATGTTGTACAATTAGCCTATGATATACTTTGGCACCGAGTCAATGGGGAATTCACTTGCCAGTGGAAAAGCTGTATATATAAAGCTGTTTTATACCTTGTTTAACACCTTACTACAGTAGATAAATGTCATTCCCTCATGCTTTGAATGTCACGCAAAGTGTGGATATTTATGTCTTGAAGTTAAAAGTGCACTTTGGTTTGTAATTAGATATCAGCCCTCAAAATGTCCATAACACTCCGGAGCAGCAGATGGATTCGAAACTTTAAATGCCATTACCTCCATTTTCACATTTGGGACATTAATTCTTCATTAAAGTTTGACTTGTGGTTGAGACACATCTATCCATCATCTATACATCATAGGCAGGATCAGAATTCAAGGCACAATGCTGGATGGCAGGGCACAACCATGCACACACATTCATTCACTATGCACAGTTGGAAATGTCAGTCAATCTCCTGTGCATGTTGGTAGATTGTGGGAGGAAACCGGAAGAGCCTGAAGAACCCCAGATCTCACCATGTGAAGGGTTTTTCCATGCCATACATATGCTTTCATGTGGGTTTGGAGGTGAATAGGCAGATAACTGCTAACTATGAAAAGCACTTCTAATCTCATTTCAGTGAACTTGCAGGGTTTTTGTTGTTGTTAATATGCTTCGGGAGTACCCTGAGCTAAGGATCCATATCTCAGTGTGATTCTGAAGCATCTGGCAGACCTGAGTGCAATCCTGCAGAGAAGATACGTGTGCATTGTAAATCCCAGCATTAAAAAAGGGGCATCATGAGTTCGCATTTCAGGGCATGTCGGCTATAGCTTAGCGGTTCAGGTGGGATTACTTTTAATAGATATGCGTCCGATATCTCACGTGTGACTAATACAAGCAATTTATCCCCCACATGAAACCCGTATATCACACACATTGAAGTGACAGCATGAAAGCACTATTACAGTGTATATGGACTAGGGATGGAACTGAATACAGATACATCATTCAGATTGAACAGATAATGCACTCTAAACAGATATAAATATAGATATGAATTAGAGGCCATTATTAGTTTGTTCAGTCATTCATCAGTTCATTCATTCAAAAGCTTGCTAGGATGCATTCGGACTGGGATGTGTAAAAATGCACACGAGCGGGAGATTTGAGCGTTCAACATGTGAATAAGAAGATGATATGAAGCTCATATAATAATAATAATTTCTCTTTAATGCAATTATCTAATCAACCAATCACATGGCGGTTGCTTCAATGCATTTAGGGGTGTGGTCCTGGTCAAGACAATCTCCTGAACTCCAAACTGAATGTCAGAATGGGAAAGAAAGGTGATTTAAGCAATTTTGAGCGTGGCATGGTTGTTGGTGCCAGACGGGCCGGTCTGAGTATTTCACAATCTGCTCAGTTACTGGGATTTTCACGCACAACCATTTCTAGCGTTTACAAAGAATGGTGTGAAAAGGGAAAAACATCCAGTATGCGGCAGTCCTGTGGGCGAAAATGCCTTGTTGATGCTAGAGGTCAGAGGAGAATGGGCCGACTGATTCAAGCTGATAGAAGAGCAACTGGTTTGACTGAAATAACCACTCGATACAACCGAGGTATGCAGCAAAGCATTTGTGAAGCCACAACACGCACAACCTTGAGGCAGATGGGCTACAACAGCAGAAGACCCCACCGGGTACCACTCATCTCCACTACAAATAGGAAAAAGAGGCTACAATTTGCACGAGCTCACCAAAATTGGACAGTTGAAGACTGGGAAAATGTTGCCTGGTCTGATGAGTCTCGATTTCTGTTGAGACATTCAAATGGTAGAGTCAGAATTTGGCGTAAACAGAATGAGAACATGGATCCATCATGCCTTGTTACCACTGTGCTGACTGGTGGTGGTGGTGTAATGGTGTGGGGGATCTTTAGGCCCCTTAGTGCCAATTGGGCATCGTTTAAATGCCACGGCCTACCTGAGCATTGTTTCTGACCATGTCCATCCCTTTTTTTTTGAGAATTCTAAAATTCAATAGAGACAGGTGCAACCAAAACTTATTAGCATTGTGCAAACAGATTTTATTTTTGTTAATAACTTTTTATTAGAAATTCAATTATGAAAACAAACAAATACAGTGCTTTCAAAATTTAAAGGGGGAGGGACACGCAAAATGAATAATGAGTGAATCACAGAGTAAAGAAATCACACATGCACAAAAAATAAAAAAAAATAATTAAAAAAATATATAAATAAATAAATAGTTAGTGTTACACATATGGCTTTATAAACTAATCATCTTGTCAAATCTTTAACAAAGTCTATAACAGCAGTCTAATGCAAACGGAATTTTTTACAGAATTTTGCAAAATAGTCACATCTCATAATAAAACCGTCTCAGACCCCACACACACACACACACACATACAGATGAGTAACAAATTTTTAGTTATTATACTGTACAAATACAAGTTATTTATTCTACTGTACAAATACAGATATTGGAATTGCATTATGCCATAAGGAGGTGTGTAATTCTATATCACAGCTATATTACTGAAGGTTTTTCCTTACTTTTATCAGAGCACCTCCTGGGTGCAGCACTTCCCCACCATTGCCCTGGGAGAGATGGATAGTGCCTCCTCTCTCCTGGGCCCACATCCAGGTGTGGAACAGCTGGGGAAGACCATGGTGAAGGAGGAGGAGGAGGGGAAGTTTACGGTGGGAGCTATAAATTGCACAGGAACTCCGGGTACTTAACACCGGCACGTTTCGATGCTGATATTAATCATACGCAGGTGCTCAGGTGTGTCCTGTCAGTCCTCCAGCCGTCAGCTTCACTTATTCACTTCCTCCTTCTCTTTTTCTTCTCCGCTTCACAGAAGCATACGACTGAGCCCTGCTGATTTATGACCTCTCCTGGGTCATTTATTTGATGGGATGAGATGTATCGCCAGCCGTTTCACGCGAAATTTCTCTCGTCCTCCACCCTCCGAGTAAATTGTCATGCTCGTGCAGGCTCGAGTGAAGGGAATTTAAATGATGAGCTGACTAGCTTTAATATAACAGTGTGCGACGTTACTGTGTAAGAGTAATATCACGATTCAGGTTCGTGTCGTCGAATTTTAAAATCGATGCGTCAATTTGTGGAAAGGAGACAGTGGGGGGACATTTCTATTATATGATATGATTTTTATGTGAATCTTGCCTTATCTATCTATCTATTGAAAAATTATTGAAAATTCATTAAGCTTTGGTACTGTGGTCTTAGGACCCCCCACATATTAAGTTGAATTTAATTATGCAGATTAGATTAAAGAAATTAATGTTTTACATGTAAAGAAAATAGAATGTTTTCCTGTCTCAGGCTACAAAGTGCATAAATATATAATAAAAAAATTGGTTGTTTATGTAACAACATCAGCAGCAACCTCATTTCCCCTCTCGTCTGTCCCAGCCATAAACCAGGCCTGATTATTTGTCATCATCTGCACCTGATCCTCACATCATTCCCACTGACTCAAGCCTTTGATGTTTGAATGATTCATAGATCTCTGTGTGGCTTCACAGTGAACAAACACTCCTCTGTACAGGAACTGGACTAAAAATGAAAGATAAAAGCTTACATGCTTTTATGATCATGTAAAAAAAAATCTTTCAAATATATACATGCTGTCAATATAATTCATTAATAATGAATTGTATATATGTGTGTGTGTGTGTGTGTGTGTGTGTGTGTGTGTGTGCTGTGTGTGTGTGTGCAGTATGTGTGTGTACAGTATATGTGTGTGTGTGTATTGGTGTGCTTTGATTGAGATTGATGTTTTTATATCTGCTGTAGGTGAAAAGAGCTTTTGACTACCTCATGCAGCACAGCATGCCTCCACTCCTACTGATAACCTGGGCTTTATGGTCACCGTAGGAAATCAGCGGGGCATTTCCTCAGGGACGCCGTCCACATCTCCACTCCATCTGATCACAGAGTTGGCATTGAGCAAGTCTTTCCCGAAAACACTGGTAAGAGAAGAGAGGCACTATAGTGTGTTAGTATGTATTTAATGGCAGCTTCACAGAAAGTTTGCAAAAGATGTACAGGTAGACCTCAACTTATGAACATCTGAGTTACGAATTTATTTATAGATAATTCCGGTTCAATCGTTGAACAAGTTCACGTGTACACTTTGACCGCGCAATATTTACAATTGTATACAATAAACAAGACAGAGTTCACAGTCCAATACAGTGGAAAACAGCCCAGAGACAAAATGGCGTCTGGGATTCCCCTCGCGATTTAAATCCGCAGAGACAACACTGTTACATTGGACATGTGACATTAATTTATAAAATCACTATTGCACCCTTCACAATTCTCTCCAGCACAAAGTCAGCAAACTATTGGAGCCATAAAAAATAAAAATTATAATAAAAAAATGAATAAATATTTAATTGTCTAAGTGGAACATCAGGAATCAAACATTGTCATCAGCAACAAACTGATCACAATTATATTTACAATTATTAGCATAATAAGTATAATTATATAAAAATGTTTAATAAATATACCAACAGAGTTGCTATTATTATTATTATTATTGCATGTTCTTCCTGTGCTTGGTCGGTTTCCCCCAGGTACTCTGGTTCTCCTCAACAGTCCAAAGGCTAATTGCCATTTCCAAAATTGCCTACAGTGTGTGTGTTCTCGTTTAGACAATATCAAGTAAGAGATTTGTAATTATTATTATTATTAATTATTATTATTATTATTATTATTATTATTGTTGTTGCTGTTGTTTTTGTATCATCACCAGAATTACTCGCACACATCATTCTTTAGTTTTATTGGCGCATTATTTCCATTTTTAAAGGATTCTTTAAAAATAAGATAAAAAAAAACATATACTTCAATTAAAGGTTAGATCTTTGAGATCAAGCTAACCGTTTTAAAAAAATATATTTATCTTTACTAAGGGTACCATGGTTACCATGAAAATCTGCATTATCCATTCCCTTGAGCTTGAGATTTTATGCAACACCTTTAACTCATTCTCTTGACAGAGTTCTCTGTCATACGTATCTCCAATCTGAGCCTTTTTTTTTTGTGCAAATCACTGCAAGCACTGGACTGGCTGGATCTTTTTGCTTTGTAAAACCCAATGGAGGACTTGTTTATATAGCTGTTGTATCACAGTCAGAATGAAATTTTATTACAACTCATCCCCTGTTTTCTAAAAGATATATAAATCTTTCAACAATATAAAAAAGCGTAAATTAATAAACAAGTAAAATGAGAACATGTAAATATTATCATAATGTAAATAGTATTCCAAATAGAAATAATTGCCGAGAGAACAGCATGAAACTGACACTGACTGAGTCTATGCATATTGGTGTACTGTAATATACTGGGAGTAAGTTAGCAGACCCTGAAGCTAAAAGATAAGAGTTTTGCAGGTAGCGTGATATACTGTATATAGCAGAAGAGCCTGAACATGAATTTGCTTTATATGTAATCTGCAATATTAGCAATCTAAAGAGAAATGCCAGACAGAACTTTCTGTAAGACTTTTTCGATAAAGGAGAGGCTCTAGGGAACAATTTGGAAATAAGTAAAAATAAATAAATAAATAAAATACTTTTTACATTTTTAACTTTAAAATTCCATAAGAATTCCAAACAGTGTCATGAAAAAGTATTTGCCCTTTCCTGAATTTTTTCATATTTCTTTGCATAATTAACTGAAACTATTTTTAATATTATACAAAGATAACTTGAGTAAACAAAAACATACACTTTTTAAATGATGATTTAATTTATAAAATGAAAAATATTTATGAATGTACTATGTTGTTTGTAAAGCTGAGTTAAATTCATTTGCCACACTAGGACTGAGTACTGCCAGACCTGTTGAATCAAAAAATCAATAAAGTCTGGAACGCCATTTCTAATGCTTTGGGCCTCCAGCAAACCACAGTGAGAGTCACAGTAACGGACTCATCCAGGACCTCATAAAAGATCAAGCATCTGCAGGCCTCACTTGCAAAAATGGCATCATTTAGGAGTTTCAAGGTAAAAGCCACTGCTGATCAAAAAGAACACATTTGCTAAAAAATATCTTGATTATTCTCAATAATTTTAGTCTAATATTTGGTGGAACTTTTTGGAAGGTGTGCGTCCTGTTACATCTGGCATTAAAACTAACACAGTCTTTCATAAAAAAGAAAATCATACCAATACCAACACGGTGATGGTCTATGGCTACTTTGCACCTCCAGGACCTGAACAACTTGATGGAATCATGAATTTTGCGCGCTACCATATAAATTTTAAAATACAGGGTGGGCCATTTATATGGATACACCTTAATAAAATGGGAATGGTTGGTGATATTAACGTCCTGTTTGTGGCACATTAGTATATGTGAGGGGGCAAACTTTTCAAGATGGGTGGTGACCATGGTGGCCATTTAGAAGTCGGCCATCTTGGATCCAACTTTTGGTTTTTTTCAATAGGAAGAGGGTCATGTGACACATCAAACTCATTGGGAATTTCACAAGAAAAACAATAGTGTGCTTGGTTTTAACGTAACTTTATTCTTTCATGAGTTATTTACAAGTTTCTGACCACTTATAAAATGTGTTCAATGTGCTGCCCATTGTGATGGATTGTCAATGCAACCCTCTTCTCCCACTCTTCACACACTGATAGCAACACCACAGGAGAAATGCCAGCACAGGCTTCCAGTATCCCTAGTTTCAGGTGCTGCACATCTCGTATCTTCACACCATAGACAATTGCCTTCAGATGACCCCAAAGATAAAAGTCTAAGGGGGTCAGATTGGGAGACCTTGGGGGCCATTCAACTGGCCCACGATGACCAATCCACTTTTCAGGAAACTGTTCATCTAGGAATGCTCGGACCTGACACCCATAATGTGGTTGTGCACCATCTTGCTGGAAAAACTCAGGGAACGTGCCAGCTTCAGTGCATAAAGAGGGAAACACATCATCATGTGGCAATTTCAAATATCCAGTGGCCTTGAGGTTTCCATTGATGAAAAATGGCCCCACTATCTTTGTACCCCATATACCACACCATACCATCACTTTTTTTGTTCCAACAGACTTGGATGGGTCTATCCAATGTGGGTTAGTGTCAGACCAATAGCGGTGGTTTTGTTTGTTAACTTCACCATTCACATAAAAGTTTGCCTCATCACTGAACAAAAGCTTCTGCGTGAACTGAGGGTCCTGTTCCAATTTTTGTTTTGCCCATTCTGCAAATTGTGTGCGCCAATCTGGGTCATCCTCGTTGAGATGCTGCAGTAGCTGGAGTTTGTAAGGGTGCCATTTGTGAGTAGCTAATATCCGCCGAAGGGATGTTCGACTAATGTCACTCTCCAGTGACATGCGGCGAGTGCTACGCTGTGGGCTCTTGCTGAATGAAGCTAGGACAGCCACTGATGTTTGTTCATTAGTGACAGTTTTCATGCGTCCACATTTTGGCAAATCCAACACTGAACCAGTTTCACGAAACTTAGCAAGCAGTTTGCTAACTGTAGCATGGGAGATGGGTGGTCTCGTAGGGTGTCTTGCATTGAAATATGCTGCAATGACCCGGTTACTGCGTTCACCAGATATCAACACAATTTCGATCCGCTCATCACGTGTTAACCTCTTCGACATGTCAATGGCTGTGAACAAAAAGAAACTTGTAAATAACTCATGAAAGAATAAAGTTACGTTAAAACCAAGCACACCATTGTTTTTCTTGTGAAATTCCCAATAAGTTTAATGTGTCACATGACCCTCTTCCTATTGAAAAAACAAAAGTTGGATCCAAGATGGCCGACTTCCAAATGGCCACCATGGTCACCACCCATCTTGAAAAGTTTGCCCCCTCACATATACTAATGTGCCACAAACAGGTTGTTAATATCACCAACCATTCCCATTTTATTAAGGTGTATCCATATAAATGGCCCACCCTGTAGAATGTCCAGCCGTCAGCTCGTGACCTCATTGTCAAACGCATTTGGTTTATGCAGTAATATTGTGATCCGAAACACACATACAATAAAATAAATAAGCTTTTGGAGTGGCATAGTCAAAGTCTGGACCAATTGAGATCCTTAAACAAGCCATTCATGCTCAAAAACCCTCCAATGTGGCTGATTTAAAACAATTCTGGTCAGCAGAGTGGGCCAAAATTCGTCAAAATTCCAGCAGAGTGGGCCAAAATTCCGATGAGAAGAATTAGGCACTGCATTTTGTAGTTTGCATTTTACTGTATTTACTCAGGTTATCTTTGTGTAATAGTAAAATTTATTTGATGATCTCAATCCTTTAAGTGTGACAAATATGCAAATATTTTTTTGATTTATGAGGGGGCAAATATTTGTTCATGGCACTGTAAGTAGAAAATTCTGCTTTTCCGCTCTGTGCACAGTTCTGTTTTCTCTGGACGTCGTTCCAGCCATGGAAAACACAATGATACCTCAAAGTCACAGCGTCTCCCAGCACGTTCGAGTTCACCCATGCATGATGCACACTTTCGCAAACACAAACTTTACGTTTGAGTCAGCAAGAGCGGCGCCTGTGTGTGCATTGCACGAGCTGTTTCCGCGAAGACGGGGGATCACTGCGAAGCATCAATCATGGCTTAAACACACAGTGGGTCCATGCGCTCTGCTCCTCGTTCGCCTCTCAACAGCCATCAATCATCTCACCAGTGTGAACCCTGAGCCTTGCGAGCGCTGACACTACCGGCCCGCACCTGAGATTTAGGGAGAACGGAAACCATCCCAAACCAGATTGGAAGAGAGAAACATTTCCCTCTAGTGCTGAGGTAGAAGCTCGCTTCATGAGAACAGAAACCTTACAGGAAAAGGGGAACATTTTTATACCATCTGTGAAGGGTTTGCAGTCATTCGTGCTATTTTGTTTCTAAGCTTCTGAACCCGGGAGGTGTCAGTTGCGTATCATGAAACTTTCTTTATATTGATTTTCTTTCATTTACATGGTTTTTGCTTCAAGTAAGAAAACAAATAATAATGTGCTTTAAAATAAATCTACTTACAGTAGATGCTATCGGACTATGCAATGCACAATAAACACTTGCAGGCATGCAGTTATAGCAAAATAATCAAAAACCGAGTGGTGTAATGTGGTGTAACACAAAGTGGAGTTACTGCTAAGATCCCAAACTTGATTTTTTTCCATTAACAACACAACCCGAGGTGTTTAATTTCTCTTACAGCGCAGCAACTTGGGGACACAGTTTTCTTTTGTTTGTTTTATTACTTCTGTAGTAAGTTTATGTAGGTCAGAGTTTAAAGTTTTTAACAGTATAAGTTTTATAGGTCAGAGATTTTCATTGGTTCCCACGGCTAATACAGACTAATAATTTTTCTCTGATGGCTAGATGGACAGTACAGAATTTAAACTGTAATACTGAACATACAGCCTCCTAACACAGAGTATGACTTCAGATCCATCCCTGCTATACAGTGGGGAAGTTTACAGTATAAAAGGTTGAGATGCTGCAGTAGCTGGACTAGGGTCAGACCACTAACATTTATGGCATTTGGCAGCTGCGCTTATCCAGGGCAACTAAGATTTATCTCATTGTTTTAATACTTTAAACAATTTACATGGTGTATTGATATCTAGAACTTGTGAAGTTCTGAGTAGAGATTAAAGGTTGAGGGCATGGCTCAAGGGCCCAACAGTGGCAGCTTCTTGGATCTGGGGTTTGAACCTGGGACCTCCTGCTGAGTAGTCCGGTTCCCTACCTAACCCAGATGGGTTCCCTGTTGAGTCTGGTTCCTCTCAAAGTTCCTTCCTATTTTCATCTCACCCATTTTCAGTTTTTCCTTGCCACAGTCGCCCTCGGCTTGCTCACAATTATATCTGTATAATTTACACCTCTTTCCTCACACACTTCAAAGTCTTTTTCAAAGTTTTTTGATTTTGTAAAACACGTTTGCAGTAATAAGCATTGTTAAAAGAGCTGTATGAATAAAACTGAATTGAAATGAATTATACTAAACAACAGCCAAGCCCTTCTAAAGACCTTCTTGTGCTTGGAAACCTTTTGCCCTTGTCTTGACCTTGGGGAAAAACAAAAGTTGCACTTTATACTGTATAAAGGATCCGATCGATGAACCCAAAGCAGCCGTCTTTGACACTCTCCCCATTATAAAGTGCTATCTTTACTTAATCTTTGCTCAGGACTTCACCACGTCTAGACATCTTTATAGACGTCTAGACATCTACCATGTACTGTACATTGTTTAAAGTATTAGAACAAACACATAGTCCTGTGATTTAAGCCAATTTACGGCAATCGGAATGAAGAACCGATGTTTATTATGGTTTTTACTTTTGTTTCACAGCTCACGTAACACTCCTCTGAAATGAGGACATCTGTTCCTGGCAAACACCCTTAGCAGATTCCACACTGCCGCAGTAGAGCAATGCCCAGAGGACAGAAGGATGAGAGTGGAGTCATTCTTTTTTCTTTCTTTTTTTTTTTTCCTCTCGGTATAAATCTAGGCTTGAGCTGTGCTGGCCACTAGAGATAAAGAGATGCTCTCATTTTCCTCCTTCTGTTCATCTACAGGGCAGAGCAAGGCCATTAGCTGACATTTACACAATGCTTTTTGTCCACCTCTCACTTACTCTATCTCTCTCTCACTCTCTTTTAAAAGAGAGCTCTCTTTTGAGCAGCTGTCAGGGTTGATGGAGAGCGCATCACATATATCATTCAGGGGGTTCTGTGAGGGGACGTATGCCTCGTATCACGTCTCTGGAGGCGTTATTGCCATTACCACCATTGGCGTTGACTTGGTTTTGCAAGGCCAGAGCAGGGAGGTGCTGCAAAAATATACAGGAACCTCGCAAACATTTGTTTTCCTCACAGTTCTGCTCATTCGAGTCAATATCCAAAGGAATTTTCTTTCTTTCTTTCTTTTTTTTTTGCCTTGCTTTTTTTCCCTGAATGAGGTCTATTAGTAGATCCACCATTGTTTGAATGCAAAGAAATGTGGTCTTACTTAACTCTTAAATGGGAAAATGCTTCCCACACACATACATCAAGGTCTACAGTAATGTTCTACCGCGTATCCGGTTTGTTGTATGGAGTTTGATTTAAAAGGGACGGAAACGTAAACGGTTTCGAGGTGAACCCTTTATGAAGTTTAATCCGGTGTTCCATCCCCGGGAGCTGAATTTATATCCCGCATTAGCTCTCGTCACGTCACGAGCATCGCTCTGCTCCATCCGCCAGCGTTCTATCGCTCTCTCGCACGCAGGCATTAGAGCTTTATCTCATCTAGCTCAGCCGTAGCTCAGTCCTCAGGGCTGCTTCGCTTGGAACTTGTTTCTTATCAGGCTCTCTGCACCTCCGCCTGTGATCAAAGACCCAATTAATGGAGCCGAGAAAAAGGTGAAGCATTTGAATAATGGAGACAGCTGTTTTCCTCCATTCAAGAAAAATCCATTCGTATTGTTATCAGCGGAGAACAGTTCTCCAGACCGTTGCCTTGTCTGTTCTGGCAGTTTAATAATAATAATAATAATAATAATGAACAAAAAGAAAAAAAAACCTAAAGAAAGAGGCCAATAGTGAATCTCATCATTCTAACTCATCCCAAGTTTTATTACGTGCTAAGTGGGGAGATAAAATAAAAAGTGCACGTGGTTCATAATAAAGCAATTTCTTTTCCTTCAGGCGTCGCAAGGTTGCGTGATTATGAAACATCGGTGTCCTTTGTGCCGGTGGCTGAATGCGGCGTTTACGAAGCGCTCTGCCAGGACGCCTCTAATTGCTACGTTAAATGCCTCGTCGATGTTACAGGCTTTGGCGGGACGTATTAGCATTTCTCACATTAGGTACGAATACGAAGCAGAATTAAGTGACGCTTTCAAATGCAGACCTTCCACCTTAATAGCCTCATCTTTAGTGAGGACACTAGCACTTAATTACCCGAGGCTATTATGGGAGGCAGACGAAATCATGAAGCTGAAGGCTAAATACAATAACTGTAAATAATGGGCCACAAATGGGAAGCTGTTTCGTCCTTTAGTGAACAATTCATTTGCACAGAAGCCAAATTGAATTAGCATTTTTCCCCCCTTTTTTATACTGTCTATGTGTGTTTTTTCTAAGGATTATTGTCTCCTTTGAGTTTTGAGATGAGCATCCAAGTGTGTGGTAGCCTGAGAGATAATCATTCATTCATCTTCTATATCGCTTATTCTGTATATGATCATGGGGGCCTGGAGCCTATCCGAAGAGACCTTGGGCACAAGGCGGGGTACACCCTGGACAGGGTTCCAATCCATATCCTACAGGTAATTTGGGGACACCAGTTAGCTCAAACTGCATGTCTTTGGACTGTGTGAGGAAACCAGAATACCCAGAGGAAACCCACCAAGCACATACACAGACTCGAACACTGGACCTTGAAAATGTGAGTATACTAATGTGACCTCTGGGTTGTACTGTACGAGGCCCTGTGCTCATCCAGACTCTTTTCGGTTCTGGCACCTACTGTACAGTAGGTGGTGGAACGAACTTCCTCTAGATATCCGTACAGCCGAGTCTTTGGAAATCTTTAAATGACGACTCTAGACGCCAAGTTTCTTCAATACTTGGACTAATCCCCCACCTTTGACTGATGGCACTTCGTTGGTCAACCCAGTGTAAGTAAACTTCAAAGCACTTTTTGTAAGTCGCTCTGGATGATAGTGTCTGAATGTAAATGTAGTTCTGAAAACTACAAGTTTCTCGGAACAGAACTGTAAAATACCACCCTATAGCTTATATAATGGCAGTACCATAAGGGAAGAAACAAGTGGATTGATGTGATAACCTGGTCATTCAGTACATTCAGGTCATCAGCTGAGCAACAGATCATACAGTAACACCGCCTCCAGAGGCTTGTACGTACAGTGGACACTAGGCATCATATGGACCTGGGGTTTATGCTTTAATTACGTATTCCACATTAACCATCAGCTTTTTTTACTTTCGCTATTAAACATAGCTGTGATTTCTACTGTTGACTTTTTATGATGCAACTTTACCAAGTGTTTAAGCTATCCATCACGGTCATTCATGTTTTTTTTTCCTAACCACATTTCTTCCACACACATAGTGCTGATTGTTCAACACTATGCTTCCAGATTTTAATAATGTGTGGACAGGTCCTAGCCCTATTCCAGTCATGTTAATATTTTCTTTGCTCAGGCTTTTGTTTTCTGTTTTAATGGACAACCTTGATGATGATTTTCTATATTATGTAATATATTATGTTTAAGCATATGTTTAGACCCAGAGGAAAGGACAAGTGAATGACAGTGAAAGGACAAGTCAACAGGAGACGTAATGCTCTTGAGGAATCATTATTATTTTTAACATGCAGGGGTTGCCAAACGTAGGCTAAGTTAACCCGCAATAATATTGAGCGACACAATTTTTTTTTGCCTCATTTGTCGATCTGGCCACTGCCATTTCTAGGAACTTGTAATCCACTTGTCCTTACTTTCTCAAGTTGTGCTCTTGGCAAAACCTGCAGTCAATCCCAGCCAAGCATTTCTCGACACTGATTTGAGCCAGGCTGGCAGACATCTCAGTGTGCAGCTTTCCGTTATGAAAACACTTTAGCTATGACATCCATGTATAGCTCCAAGAACATCATCTCTCTAATGAGCCGCTATTTTCGCCATGTATTTCCTGTTCAAATCCTCATGTCTCACTCTGCTCGAGACCTGTGCACTTGTGGGAATGACAAAAGGGGCCTTTTATTAATTAAATTTTTTTTTTTTAAACTTTTTTTATTATTTGTACTATTTTGTTTTTAACCTGTTCTATTTTGGTGGTATGTTTTTTTTTTTTTTTCTTCCTTGAAATAAAATGAGAAATTATATAAGAAGGCTGTTCAAGTCAAACTGGGACTTTGGATTGTGCAGAATAATGAGAGTAAAAACTCCCTTTATTTCTCTATATAATCCCCTGCTACACTGATGCACTTATCCCAGTGGTTCACTAGTGCCTAAGGTAGTTTAAGTATATAAACTACAATTATGAAGATAGATAGATAGATAGATAGATAGATAGATAGATAGATAGATAGATGTTTAACTGTGTTATTGCTACACTGAGAGCCTAACAGCATCACCTGTGCAAATTTTCATTTATAGCATGACAGCTGTTTTGGGTAGTGAGACTAATGCACAGCCTTGAGTCCTTAGTATTAACATATTTATTACACAGTAAAGATTACGACAATACCAGAATCATACTGCAAAGTTTCACAGACTGACAGACCATTGATTATAGCCCCCCAAAATAATAATAATAATAATAAAAAAGAAAAACAAATGAAACAGAGAAAAAAAAAAAACAACAAAACAGGAAACCACAGTTGTGACATAGTAGACTCCAAAGCTCAACAACGTACTGAAACAGTGTGATGAGAGAGCACACACCCCCAGTGTCAGTCTACCATTAACCTGTGGTTCATGTTTCAATTAAGTATTGCACAATAACCTTCATTTATTTGAGCTTTTCTTCACAATAAAAAGTTTTCATTTCTTTGTGCCCGAACCCACCCGTCTCTTACCCACCCGAATCATCGACTCGCTCAGGCTTGACGTTTATTCGCTTTAACAAATTGAAAAACGCACGTGTATCTCCCTTTATATATCATCCAAAGACAGGCATGCGCAAAAAAATGACCAGCCTTCTTTACATTAAGCACGCCTCGTGTTTAGAACATGAACCTAGACAACGCTGATAAGTGGCCTTAGAGCTTCTTACAGCGAAAAAGAAAAAAGGCAGAAGGGAGGACGAAGAGTCTAAGGGGGCGCGATCACATAAAAAAAAAAAAAAAGATTCTCCACTCGACCACTTCTTAAACGTCAAATCTTCCCAAATTGTTATTTTTATTCTTTAAGCGATCTGTGTGTGTGTGTGTGTGTGTGTGTGTGTGTGTGTGTGTGTGTGTGTGTGAGACAAGCAAAAATGAACGTAAAAAGATCTTTTTTCTTTGTAGCATATTTCTTCTATTCTTTAAGTTCTCTCTTAATGAGGTCTGCATCGTTACCAAGTAGTGATATGGTTTCGCAGCTGTATGAGCTTTTAACTTTGGATTTATTTAGTTTTTTAAGTCCTGTTCTCACGTGCCCATTTGGTTTGACTCGACCAGTGTCTGCTCAGCGACTGGTGCTTGTAACGTGCTGTCAGAGGTAGAGTAAGGGTATTTTTTATTTTTTTTCTGTCACGGAGAAAAAAAAAATTGTAGCAAAACAGATATTTTAGAAGAAGTACAGAAGTAGAGGAGGAGCTTTATAGGTACCCATTAAGACTTCCACAGTACTTGTTTGTTTTATCAGGTTTGACACAGTTTCACTGACTATATTGGAAAGTGGATGTTTTTTTTTTTTTTTTTTTTAAAGAAAAGTTATAAAATTTGGTTGTGAACTAAAAGTTTGGATCGCTTCAGCTCAGAAAAGGGAGAAACAGAGGAGGAAGAGGGTTTCATGTTTAGCACCTTGGGTTTCCTGCTCTTAAAACTGATCGTCATGGCTTTCCTGTATGATCCTGGCTGATAGAGAGATGTGTATGAATAAGTGCTGCTTTAGTTAAATTAGTCTGCTTTGCAAGCTTGGGGCTGCTGAAGGAAATCCTCGCTAGCTATAAATCTGATATAAAGGATCCGTGCCACCGTCTTGATTATTGCTCATTAGGTCGCATCCACGGTCTCGTCGCGCGATCACAAGCGTGACTTCGCTAGTCCTCCGTTTAGGCTGAGCAGGGCTGGTCTTGGCTTTCGACAGGAAAATTTTTAAAGGTTTCCGCTGATGATCTCAGAATCGATGGTGTGTTTGATGTGTTTTTTTTTGTTGTTTTTTTTGTCTGTTTTTGTTACATTTACATATAGGATAAAATCAGGTTTTGGTCCTTCGTGTCGGTCTTTGGCTGTCTTCCATGTTAATTCTTTTTTTTTTTTTTTTTTGTAATACTGTGTAACCTGGTGCTTTGCAGTGTTAAAGCTGTCTGTTTACACTTCTGCATTTGGAAAGTTAGATTCTTAGTGTGTTTTTTTTTTTTTAAATACTTTTTTTCCCTCTTTTTTGTAGAAAATGAACAAAAAAGAACATATACTTCAACATTCAGTAATGTGCATGCACTGTTTGTAACTATTCAAAGCAAAAGGTATGATGTTTCCCGCTATCGCGTGTAGGATTAAAAAAAAAAAGAAGAAGAAAAAAAGAAGAAGCAGGTCTGGAAACTAATTTTCCCTTTTTTTTTCCTTAAAGAAAATGAAGATCACAGCTAGGTAAAGAAGCACTGCGGAGTCAGTGACGCGAGGTTCTCTACTGAGAAACTTGGAAACAGAGAAGCATGCTGAAAGGAACGTTGTGACAGTGCAAATACAAGTATGTACGTCTCATGTACAAAAACATTAATGTTAGCATTCCGTGTTACATGCTAGTTCTCAGAAAAGGTCGGCGTTAGACTGAAGCAGCAGCTCTGAGGGATTAGCTTTTGTCTCTTTCTTTTGAGGACAACTGGATTTTTTTTTTCCTTCTTGTTAAACAACTACTAAAGAACTACCACAAACACTCACAGACAGGAAAGCAGCTCGCGATATGCTTAATATGTTATTTTGCACCAGCTAGAAGGATGGGCCTAAATCTTTTTTTTTTTGTTAGTTTTTTTGTCTTTTTTAAGAAAGCATGATCACGATTTTTGTCCAACACGTACAATAAATAAGCATCAAGGACAGCATGGGACACAAATGTTCAACACAATGAAAGCTAAGAGGAAAAAAGAAAAAAGAACAGAAGGAAAGTAGGGCTGGCAGAAGCTGGGCAGAAGTGGAGGAACGTGCCGTTTTCTTTTCTTTTTTTTCAGCCCTTCATCCCGCACAGCTGTCATACTGAGGGTCGTGCTTGGGTGGGCTGATGACTTCACTTCCTGTTTTCGGAGCTGACGCAGCGCGCTCATCATGAAGCTGCGCTCATCAAGCTGCTCGGTCCTCCGTGCCTTTACATTTCTCCCCGCGAAAAAAAAAAAACAGACTTTTTATTTTTCAGACCACTGACCTGGATAGCATCAAATGTCTTGCAGACGTGTAAGGAAAAAAAAAGGAGGGAACATCTGCGTTCCTTCACAATCTGCTGCGCATCTGCACACGGCGCTGAAGGTCTGCCAAGTTCAGTAACATGCTATTCGTCTTTTACTCCACAATGTCCTGCCCTGATGTTGTTGTTGTTTTTGTCCTGTAATGTTTTTGTTTGTCTTGATTGAAATGCTGTCTTTCGTATAATCACTTTTTTTTTTGCGTCTTTGTTTACAACAGCTATGGAGTAATCCCTTGGTTTGTCATTTGGTAAAGTGTCTTTTGTTGAGGTCAACTAGTTTCATATCCCAGCTAGTGGAGAGGAGGAGGAGAAGAAGCGCTGAAAACAGGCAAAACACACAAACAGCAAACAAACGAATCGAACGGGAGGTTTAATGTGCTGATCCAGAGGTCTTCTCTCTTTTTTTCTGCTTATTTACAGGAAACATTTAACACAAAAACAAAACAAAAGGAAAAAAAAAAAAAATTCTTATAGTTGCAATTGGGCGCATTAAAGGATGGTGAGAATTTTAAACAAAGAATATCTTTGTGTTCTCTGTCATAGCAAGTCAATATGACCCGATACGGACCTCCGGTTGGGCGATCGCTCTGTGGAACTAGTCCTCTTTTTCTCGGTTAGCATGTTAGAATTAGCATGTTTGAGTAAGCGAGGCGAGGTGAGACAGTCCTGGCGGGGCTGTGATGGGTTTGGCTCTAGCGCGGCGCGGGCTCTAAAGCCGACGGCGTGCCAGGCGTGTCCGAGCGTGGCGTGGCGGCGGCCGAGGGGGTGTCCGCGGGGCTGCCAGCGCTGCTGCTAGGAGTGCCCGAGGAGCTGGCGGTGCTAGGCGTCTCGCCCTGCTGCTGCGCCTGCAGCGTCTGCCCGCACACATGGTGGTGTTTCTCCCAGTCCTTGTGCTGGCAGAAGGAGCCGCAGTAGCGCGCCGTGTTGCACCCGCTGCATGTCTCGCTTGCCTTGCGTCCACAGTTCCAGCAGCTCTAGAGGAAGGGATAGAGGGAGGGGGAAAGTTATATTATATTATTATATTAAGTTATAAGATATATATATTTTTTTCTATTTTATAACAGAACCATACTAGATGAACAAAACGTCAATTATTTCACAAATATATTACAAATATTTCTTTTTAAAGATGGATTGATTTGTGCTACAAAGTTGAACTCAAAGATGCTACTGTGTAGCTGAAATGTCCCTCAGATAATGCTTAGAATGTCCTCCCATTTCTTCTGTGTTTCAGTGTCAAGTAAATGAGCTACTGCTGAGCCAAGCGAGTCAGGGGAGGTGGTTTTATATGAGGTCACATTAGTACGACAGTCTAACTGTCTTGTTCTTTCAAAAAAAAAAAAAAAATGAAAAGCTTTTTTTTGTTTTAACATCGTAAAATGACAAAAAGGTGAATTTTAAAATATATGGCTTATTTTTTTTTATTCTTTTCTTTCTATACTAATAGCAGTACTAATGTAGGAGTTAAGCAGTACTAATGGACACATTTCCTTGTGAGATATACAATACAAGACAGTGAAATTATTAGGAAGCAGGGTAGGCCATGATACTGTGGCTCAACAGCTGCAGCTTGGGTTGAAATATTGAGTGTCTGTATTTTGTAGTTGGGAAGGAATGAGAAAAAAAAATCCAATGTTTGGGGTGACAAAAAGTCAGGACGTCCAATTTATGCTGCTTTACTTACCTGCCATCTTAATAACCTCCACTACCTCCAAACTCTTCTACAATCTACACCAACTCTTCCTTTAAATCCCAAGCCCACGTAGATTTCTTTTTCCACATAAACAATTTTACACTTAAGCTAAATCTAAGCAAACGACGCTCACATTTGACAAACATTTAATTATGCCTGAAGGTTTAATTTACCTTTAAACCTTCCATTACTTTTGATCTGGATGATTTTACACCTGAAATATTCATCACACTACTCGCAAAACAATTATGTCTAAAAGTATAGTATTGCCATGACTATATCCACTTATCCCTTTCTATTCCTATCCACTTTACACTGTAGCAGGGAGGCCTGCTACTGCTACTTTATTTCAGAAGTACCTATTAGGATTTGAAGACGCTAAAGCGTTAAAAGGGCATTATCATACTTCTGCTCCCGCTATGAAAGTTTAGACAAAATGCAAGCTTGTTCTACATGACGGGATGTAAAGACACATTTACTACAGGTTAAGTTGAAATCCCAGTGCGTCTCAGGTTACCGCCAGGGCCTCTTTGTCTTTGGACCGAATAAGAGCAATTAGTACAAAGTTCTAAACGTGAAGCAGAAACGGGAAGCTAGAGCTACCGACGTAATTCTCCGGGGAGACGTGTGCATAAACAGGGCTCTCGCAATTAAAGTCAGATGTGTGCTCCGTTTTCTCCTCGACTAACTGATTAAATGAACTAAACTCCCACTGTGACAGCGTGCTCCTTTCGTAACACCGTCTCACCCTGATCACATCAGGACCACCTTGGATATCCAAATGGATATCCTTAGATTTGACATGAATACCATGTTGTCGTCCTCTAAACAATACCTGGGTGTGTAATAAATAATCTCGGACATCATTATAGTGCAAGAAAAAGTTGAAGAGTAATATGAACAGGTTTTAAAACAAGCAGAAAGAGCCTAAAGAAGAGAGTTAACTCAAGTAATGAATTTGTTCAACAGCCCAAGACCACAGGAGTAAGTGTTTCTAACATTATTTACCTCACTCGAATCCTCCTGCTGGTTGATAATGGACAGCGCGTCCTCCGCAGCTTGCCTCTTAGCCTCGGCCACGGTGCGCTCCATCTTGGCCCGTTCGGTGCTGATCATGTCGTGAGCCTTGCGTTCGGCTTCGGCCACGGCCTTCTGTAGCTCAGACATGGCCTGCCTCTTCACCTCGTTCACAGCCTCTTCTGAAAAAGGAGTCAGTCGATTTAAAAGTCATGTGGGACACATGGACGTATTTAGAATTAAGAATTTGTACTGAAGGGGGAAAAAAACCTGCCTAATACCAGCAATTTATTTTTAAATGAGATGACCATGTTTTGTTTTTATTTAGTTATAACTAGGGTATTATTAAGGTCTATTACAGCTTTAACGTAAAAGAACCTTAGTTTTAAAGCCAAGTATAAATGATGACATTTTTCCTTATATGAAATTTGATTAAAAAAAAATTCAGACCAAAACTAACATTAGAAAATGAAACGTCTTTTTTCTTTGGCCTAATTTGATCTGAAGTTAGTTGTCTTTCAGAATCGGCCCAGAGCAATCATTGCACCAAAGGAAGAAACCATCTCTGGAGGCACCATCAGTACTGGGACATAAAAAAAAAACGTGTTCAGGGTACTGTAAACACAAATGCCGCAAAGTCAGAGGCTTTCAATTTCAGCATTTGCTGTAATTTATAATTTTAAACAAAGTACAGATTTGCTTTGCAGATTTCTGTATACATATGTAACAGGAAGAAAATGTCAATCAAAATCTTCACCATTTACTTTTACACCATTTATCATTTATTTGATATATTAGTTTGAAACCCCCAAAAAATAAAAAACACAACAGTTGCGTATCGCAATAATTTAGTTTTTTTTTGTGTCAATTATTTTGTGTATTTTGCCAATACATGAATCTGACTGAGAGAAAATGACTCCAAATTGATGTTTAAAATACATTTTAATGTTAAATATGTTTGCATTTGAAGTGGTAAAACATTACAGTTCTTGTATAATCCTACAGTTGATGTGCCACACCATAATGTGTGGTAGGAGCAAATTATTTAAGTTTGTATAGAATTGTAACCAAACCTGAAAAAAATGGTGAATGGTGATACTGTATTTATAAAATCATGATACAGAATCGCAATACAGATCAAATTGGCACTTGGGTATCGAGATATCATTTTGAAAAGTCTCTGGTGATTGCTACCGTTTAAGCTGTTTTTATTTTGCTTACAAACACACAACAGCTTTAACGACTTTCTATCGGCTGATTTTCCACCGGTGAAGCACATGGCCGTTCCTTGATGCGCAAACTGACACTTTATCTATGTTTTGTGATACTGTTGCTTTATTACATTTGACACCAAACCCCATCTGAGCGACAGGTCTAGATTTTTTTTTTTAATGTTTACAGCATTCAAAGCTGCAGCTTGTCTAATTGTGTATGCAAATAAGCCAATTTATATTTAAATTATGCATTTCAGTTGTGCTCCCAAAGGCCCACGATGTACAGGATGGGATGTTGCATGAAAGAGATATGAATATTCATATAAAGCGCTGGTAGAAAAACAAAAGGATCAGCCTACACCTAGTCACCTCTTACACAGGAACTGGTAATTAAATAATCTCCATCAGATACATGTTTGATCTCTATGAATATGCATGCTACATTTGATTTATAATGTATATCGGTAAAGCTTAGTGCTGTGAATGCTGGCATTGTATTTCTGTGTTTTGGTGTCATTTATGAAATTAATTCTCACAAACATAACTAATGTGTCTCTTATGCTTCTACGTATACTGTATTTAATAAATGTACATTAAAAAGTATAAAAGTTCAAAACGGGAATTTAGTTTCACATGAATCACAGCAATTTTTGAAAGTATCAGAGATACACTGAGCTTCCAGTTTGTGGGTTGAAGTCCTGGAAAAATGCACTCTCTTCCCAAACGTATGTGATTTCACTTAGATGCAGTGATTTAACAGTGCTAAGAATGCAACACATCTCAACTAAATGTGACAGAAATAGATATAACAAAACACAGTGCTGCTAAATCTAATTTCTCTATACGCTATGCTAATGCACATATTTCACTCGTGATGGATCACTCTTTTCTCAGCATGCCAGAGCCATGAGCTTCATGTCTTAAACGCTGGCCTCCCAGGAACTCCTGTAATGGCCCAAACATGTGAAAACGGGTTTGGACTGAAATCAGCACTGTACGAGGGATGTGACATAAATTCGCAACCGAATTCCTGTAATGTTCAAGTGGTGTTGGTGAATGATGGTGTGTACAGTTCCCACAGACAGATGCGTCTCTTCTGCAAGTTGGTGACAAGTTATCTGTCAAATTATTTAAGGATCAGGAGTTTCGCTTGCTGAATGTTTATGGAAACTGTAGTGGGCTCCGAGCCACCTTGGCCTGGAGGGTCATTCAGGGATGTACGGCCTTCTTTTTAAACGTTTAAAGGGTTGCACATTTGCACAAATGTTTTACTGTGGCTAAGAGTCTAATTACGGTACTGCGCTTGGTGTCTTCTGTAAATGTCGGTTTTACGCCTTCGTTTATCGTTTGACTTGAACACCCTTTTTAAGTTATATCCTGTTAAATAAGGTTGTGACAACAAAGTCCTCTGTTCTAAAGACTGGCAAAATTACCAACTGTTAAAAGGCACTTACACTCGAGACTCCTTTCTTAAATCTTTCTTTCGTTACAGAAACATTAACCATAATGATGATTATGTTTATCAGTGTTTTATAATGGATCTGCCTGTGCATCGGTTGTTACACAGTAATATAAAACTGTCATTTGAATTACAACATACAACCAAACTCCATACTCCAACAGCTCTGCTGTTATGAAAAAAAAAATCTATATTTTCTGACCAATTACATTTAAGAAATAGCGCTCTCCTGAAAAAAACATCATATTGCTGCCAGCTGCTTTAACAGCTGCCTTCAAATAAGCTGAGACCCGTTTTTCATTACAGTATCCATCATCTGTCTTGGATCAAAAGCACATCACCTACACCTTAAACAAAGCCTTTTAATTACACTGTTTTTTTTTTTTTTTTTTCAGCTGATGCTCTGATAAAGTGAAGCCTCAGAGAGAGGTAAAGCTCCTGCTCAGTGTCTCCTGTACGCACAAGTAGTTAATTGCTTGAACACTCCGGAGCACCTGATTGTCTGATTGGTCGCTTTATGATCATGGGTGGAATGTGTAGTGAAGCCGCTCACCTGCTTTCTTCCAGATCTCCTCAGGAACGTAGCCAGATACAGGTCTGTGGAGCACCTCCCGATGGACCTCTGACGAGCAGAAAGCAGAACATGGTCTCCTATTACAATTTATATTTTAAACATATTGCGCAATGAGGCATAGAAAGAATTGTGCAGCTCTCTTAGACTTTGCAGTATTATATACTTTTTATTTTATATTTATATTAATACACTTTATCTTAGTTCTGCTTCCAAGTAAAAACAAAACAAAACACAAAACGCTTTAAAACTACCCGTCAAAAGTTTGGACACACCTTATAATACTTTTCTGATTTTTATTACTTTTTACTTTGTTGCTGAAGGAATCCAAAATATGCAATAATCTTCATTGAACAGTTGATATTGAGATGTATCTGCTACTTACGCTCTGTAAATCCTTCATAACGGCTCTAATCTGAGGTGATTTGATAACTGGTGATTTCTGAGGTAACTTGTGACTCTAAATGCACTTTTGGTCTTGATTTCCTGGGAAGGTCTTCACGAAAGACAGTTTCATCATGGAGCTTGATGGGTTTTGCAGTTGCAGATGGGTTTTACAGTTTGAATACTGTTCAAGAACATCTGACCTTCATGTCTTAAAAAACAACTTAGCAAATAAAATGACCTAATGTCCATGTGTTCCGGTACTGTTCTAAAATGTAGAAAAAAAATCCAAACTTGTGTCCAACTTTTGACTGGTACGATATTTTCCATTGGAAAGCACAGTTGATACCTGCAGGGTTGCTGTCCTGTCCTGCGGGGCTCTGCTGTCTCGACTGGCTGCTGCTGCTGCTGCTGGAGCTCTTCTTCAGATCCTCGGCATCGCTGTAGCGCCGGATCCAGTAGTTGAGCTCCTCGCGGTCGGCCTCTTGACATCGCCGGAGAACAGTGAGCGAGCGTCGCGTCTTCTCCACCATGTCCATGATGCAGTTAAGCAGCTGCGGAACACACATGCACACATGGGGTTACAATACATAACCATGAGGACATGCAATTAACAATGAACTTGTACAGTAACATTCGTTAAAAATTTTTTTAATCTGTACTAGATTAGTTTTAGTTTCCATCCATCTATCTACATTTTACATTCTCATATCATTAATCATATCATTGATGTCATTGCTGTAAGAGAATCGAAATGACCAAGGACACACTCAAACACCCAGGCAAACACTCTAGACAATTTTGTCATTTCTTTGGACTGTGGGGTGTACCCAAAAAAACCTACCAAGCTTTCAACATGCAAACTCGGCGCACACAGACTAGAGGCGAGATTCAAAGCCTCAACCCTGGAGGTACAAAGTAACAATACTAACCACTAAACCGCTTTAGTATTAGTTTTAATATTAGTATAGATTAATATAGAGTTAACATTGAGACCATCTTTGATGGATTCTAGCGCAGAGCAAGGATTTTGTAAAAATATAAAATTTACCACATTTGGCTTGCGAGCCCCGCAATAGGGTATAAGTTGTACCCCTGGGGTGCAAGAGGTGCCCAAATTCACCGTATTGACATATAATGGTGAAGCTACTCCCTACTGAAACAGTTGCATTCTCATTTTCTCAGGCAACCAATCAGTATCTCAGAATCATTATGAAGCTGCCAAGCCACGCCCTAGCAACCACTTACTGTCATTATACAGTAAAAGGCTCAGAGGCCCGAGTTTTGCCACGGCAAGCACCGCACACATTTTCTTCAGGGGTACACACGTGGACAAAATTGTTGGTACCCTTCGGTCAATGAAAGAAAAACTCACAATGGTCACACAAATAACTTTAATCTGACAAAAGTAATAATAAATAAGAATTCTATTAATGTTAACCAATGAAAGTCAGACATTGCTTTTCAACCATGCTTCAATGGAATTATTTTTTAAAAAATGAACTCATGGAACAGGCCTGGACAAAAATGATGGTACCCCTAACTTTTAAACCCCTAAGGTTTGTTGCACAACCTTTTGAGGCAATCACTGCAATCAAACGATTCCTGTAACTGTCAATGAGACTTCTGCACCTCTCTGCAGGTATTTTGGCCCACTCCTCATGAGCAAGCTGCTCCAGTTGTTTCCGGTTTGAAGGGTGTCTTTTCCAGACAGCATGTTTCAGCTCCTTCCAAAGATGCTCAATAGGATTGAGGTCAGGGCTCATAGAAGGCCACTTTAGAATAGTCCAATGTTTTCCTCTTAGCCATTCTTGGGTGTTTTTAGCTGTGTGTTTTGGGTCATTGTCCTGTTGCAAGACCCATGACCTGCGACTGAGATCCAGCTTTCTGACACTGGCCAGCACATTTCTCTCTAGAATCCCTTGATAGTCTTGAGATTTCATTGTACCCTGCACAGATTCAAGACACCCTGTGCCAGATGCAGCAAAGCAGCCCCAGAACATAACAGAGCCTCCTCCATGTTTCATAGTAGGGACAGTGTTCTTTTCTTTATATGCTTCATTTTTCCATCTGTGAACATAGAGCTGATGTGCCTTGACAAAAAGTTCAATTTTTGTCTCATCTGTCCATAGGACATTCTCCCAGAAGCTTTGTGGCTTGTCAACATGTAGTTTGGCATATTCCAGTCTGGCTTTTTTATGATTTGTTTTCAACAATGGTGTCCTCCTTGGTCGTCTCCCATGTAGTCCACTTTAGCTCAAACAACGACGGATGGTGCGATCTGACACTGATGTTCCTTGAGCATGAAGTTCACCTTGGATCTCTTTAGAAGTCTTTCTGGGCTCTTTTGTTACCATTCAGATTATCCGTCTCTTTGATTTGTCATCAATTTTCCTCCTGAGGCCATGTCCAGGGAGGTTGGCTACAGTCCCATGGATCTTAAATTTCTGAATAATATGTGCAACTGTAGTCACAGGAACATCTAGCTGCTTGGAAATGGTCTTATAGCCTTTACCTTTAACATGCTTGTCTATAATTTTCTTTCGAATCTCCTGAGACAACTCTTTCCTTCGCTTCCTCTGGTCCATGTTGAGTGTGGTACATACCATGTCACCAAACAACACAGTGACTACCTGGAGCCCTATATATAGGCCCACTGACTGATTACAAGATTGCAGACACCTGTGATGCTAATTAGTGGACACACCTTGAATTAACATGTCCCTTTGGTCACATTATTTTCAGTATTTTCTAGGGGTACCATCGTTTTTGTCCAGGCCTGTTCCATGAGTTTATTTTTTTTAAATAATGCTGTTGAAGCATGGTTGAAAAGCAATGTCTGACCTTCATTGGTTAACATTCATAGAATTTTTTTAAATGATTACTTTTGTCAGATTAAAGTTATTTATGTGACCATTGTGAGTTTTTCTTTCATTGACCGAAGGGTACCAACAATTTTGTCCACGTGTGTATTATCTGACTAACATTTGTATTAATTAACAAACGCGTCAAAATATTTCATCCATTTATAGATACATATAATATTGTGGAATGTTTGTGAAACAAGTTAGCTCCTGTTATCACATACATTATAACAGACAAACACAACTGTCTCACACCTCTCTCTCTCTCTACCATTCAAGCTGAAAGACACACAGCATCATTAGGGACTAGAGACTCCTTCCATACAAACTAAATAAACATGTCCCCTCAGTACAAATGTTGATGCTGTAAGTTCATGACTATAGAAACACATTCTGATCAGGACCCGGGCTGTAATATGAATATCATTACAAAAAAAGTCATTTTGTGTATGATGAGATTTTTTCCTAAATTCATTATTATTATTATTAATATTATTATTAGTAGTAGTAGTATGTTTTCTTCATAGATTATAGATTAAGATTTCTCAGCAAATATATGTGGGTAATGTATTTTTTTTTAATTAATTTGAAGAATCTTTGAGTTAATGAAATGTATGATTTTATCATCAAATTCCTGATCTCACGCACACACACAGATACACACACACAGACTAACAAATACACAACAACATTGTAGTAGTAATAGAAATTGTTATTACTTTTCTTACATGGTCAAGGTGCTTCCACTCCTCGGCCCATTCTCTGTCTGTGAGTCTGTGATCGATGACCTCTTCCTGACGTGTGCTGCCGTGCATCCCTGCGAGAGAAAAGAGCAGAGAGAGATTAGAGCCAGAAAGGGCTGCCTGCACTCGTTATTCTTCGTGCTACGATTCCCTTACAGCAGAGCTCTAGTCTGCTTTCTAGCCATCACTCAGCCTCTCCATGACACACACCATCTCTCACATCCTCGCGCACATGTTCTTCATCACTTACATGCTTCCCTCCTGCCATGCACTTTCATTCCTCACCACCCTCTACAGAACTGCCTGTGGGCACTGGCTCTCTCTGGGTGGAATTAGGCCTGCCAGGCTCAAATATATCTCATTTATACATCACAGAGCAGTATGCTCGTGTATTTTTAGCACATCTTTACCTCACAGCTTTCCTGATTCACATAAAATTTAGTTTAAAAAAACAAAATCTAATTTCCGATCTAACCTCCCGTAGTCCTCGTCACCCCACAGTGAACCCTATATCTCACACAACCACATTAGCCAGAATTAGAGTGAGGGTTATTAGCTATTCCTGTCTTTTTCATTAGCAGATTTAGGGTTTCCCATAACCCCTTTCTCCTTCACGTACCAATGGGCCGTGGGCGCTCGCGGATCTCACGGTGGTTAGTGTGGCGATACGAGTCCCTGTAATGGTGGCCGACTGCCATCTCGTCGAGCCGGTAGTGGCCCTGGGGTGGTGGAGCGGTGTGAGGAAGGCCGTTGGGCTGGTACGAAAGTCCATTGGAGGGGCTGAAACGCTGACTGGGGCTAATGGTGCACGGCCGCTTGCTTGGATGCTCCGGGTGCGGAGGCTCCCTCTCAAAGCCGTTCTCTTTGGTTCTGGAAAAAGGAAATAATGGAGGGAGGTCTGATTAGAGACAGACTGAAATAAATGACTGATGCTGTCTAGAGCAACCCTGACCACCTGCCATGTAACATTTTAGTGTTTTCTCAGCTCCCAGGACACCTGATTTAACTAATCCGCTAATTAACAGCCTTTTATGATTTGAAGTGGGTGTGATAGATGTGGGGAAACAGTAAAAATGTACAGGGCTGATGCTCTTCCAGGATCAGGGTTGAGAACCACTGGTCTAGACGAACTCATTAGACAAATGGAGAAACCTTGAACTCTGCTAATAAGGATAGACGATGTTTGTGTTCTTGCTCCTTTGTGTGTATCCCCTCTCTCAGCACTTAGACAGTCCCTGTGTCCTAACGAGACACTTTTACGGCCACCTAATGCTCATCCGTCACAGTCCATCTGCTTGGAGGAACCCGCTACCCTGGTATGATTCACCTCTTAGAAATGCTTCTCCTCATCTTCTACCTGTCTTGTATGTTTTTTAGTTTATAATAGAGACCTCTGCTGCCTCTTTTAGCAAATTGAAAACCTTTTGAAATCATGTTACATGTCTTTTGGAAAGACTTTTTACAAGGTGTCGATCATCAATTACATGCCTTTGGTTATACTTAAAGGTCCACCATGTTATCATGTTTAAGTAAAATATACTTATACACTAATAGGACATACAGTAGTACTTATAGTATAATATACACTATATATAGTATATACTAATAGTACTAATGTATCATTAAGGAAAAATTATAGTTTGGTGCATTAAGGGTGGGAAAGTTATATAATTTAGAATTTTAAATTTTAATATAAAATTTCCATTGCACTAAAATAAATCCAGTAAAGAAAAGCCAAGTTAATTTTCACATACAAAACGTTGAAAAATCGCATTCAAATACACACTATTACATATATATCGTACATCCTAGTGTTCCTCCCACAGAAACATGCTAACCCTGCATTCTTTTCTCTTTGACCTCTTGAAAATTAATCAGGAAAAGTTGACCCTGCTTTGCAGCATGTGATTAGGAGCATTATGAAGCCCATTCACATTCCACCATTACGTTTTCTTGCCGCTCTCCTCATGTTGAGGTGAGGCGCTGCGTGCCGAGCTAAGCAGAAACAGAAGCGCTTAGCCAGCGGGATGGGAGCTCGGCTTCATCTGTACGTGTTATCGGCTGCTCCCTTAGGCGTTAGATCTCCCACAGACATGGAGGTATTACAGAATGAAACAGAATTTAAAAAATCCTCGAGGATTTTAAGTGATTAGACCTTTTTTTTAGTTTATACGTACTGTATTTATGTATATGAATTTGCCCTTTCATCCATTTATTTATTTAATAAGTCATTTAGTTATTTTGTGAAAGAAGTGTTCATCTTAGGACTTAAAAAACCCTTTAAGTCATTGTTGTGTCCTTTATCCAGGCCTTTAATAAGCAACTTCTAATTCTAGATTTGGTCTGGACTTTATAACCCACATTGTGTAAAATCAAGAACAAATTTAATTTTATTAACAGCAACACACCACACTATAACTATTTATAGTCAGCTGTAAACAAATTCATTTTTGTTATCACATACATAGTAGATGTACATTTATATACTACAGTTATACTGTATAAATGTAGTACTTTTGAGCTGTGCAAAAAGTTTTGAGCCACCCTTTATTTCTTTATAGTTTGCTTCCAAAGTCAAGCAGACGTTCTTGGATTTTTAATGTAGTCTTGTGGAATGGTTCTGCAGGCGTCCTGGCTTTCATTTCTGGCAAGTTTTTCTATCTCATTTTCAGTCTAGTCCCTGTACCTGACCTGTTTCAGTGGAATTATTTCTGTTTGTTAAGCCACACAGTGACCTACTGTATGAATCATTCAGGCATCAAAAACTAAACAAAAAACAACTTAAGGCATGAAACAGATGATGGACCAGATCAGACCAATGATTTGTATACTGGTGATAGTATGACTGGAGAGGGGAAATGAGGTTGCTGCTGAGGATGGTACATAAACAATGATTTTTTACATTTTATTTTAGGTACTTTCAGCCTGTTCCCATTTCTTTAATGAAATAAGCTACATAATTGAATTTAATATAAAGAAATTAGGGATAACTTTTGCACTGAACTGTATAATGCAGATTTAAAGTGTACTTTGGGTGTCGTAGCGCTATCGAATCACTGATTCTCTATTGTAATAAATACAGACAACTCCATAATGCATAAACTTCCAATATTCTCCAGCTGTGTTTATCCCTGACTCTTCCCCTTTACTGCTCTTCTCCTCATTGAAAAGAGTAATAAAGAAACCCTGTAGTGTGAGATTAAACGGAGGCTAACAATACAGCAAGCAAAGCGTTAATCTTAAGTGTATTATTTAGTAATGGAATTCATAGCAATACAGATACTACTCTAGGTAATGTTTTTCTTAAGTTTTTTTTCATCCTGATGCAAGAATAAGAGAATGTAACGGGAATAAAACTGACTTTCACCTTGTTACTACTTCAAGCTAGATCATGTTAAGTCAAATCGAATCATTTTGAAAAGAAATCAACATTAGTATCTCTGCTGTACTGATGTCTCTTCTTACACCATGAGTCTCACTTGAATAAAAAAAAAAAATCTACTTTAGTTCTGTTTTTGAAATGACAGTTGTAAAACTATTTCTGTTCCTTCTGTCTTCTTCATGCTCACCTGTCCGGCGTCCTTCTCTTGCCGTTCTCGTTGACGTCCATCAAGAGCTCGGACGAGTCGACGGGGGACGTGACGCTGGTGTCGAGTAGCAGCTGCTCGTGCTGGGCCAAGTACTGCGCTGGGTTCTGCTTGGCCAGGCGTGCGCAGTGCAAAAGCTCCCGCTGCAGTAACGGCAAGTTCGCCTGCAGGGGGAGATAGCGGTTAGCGCTCGCTGTTTGGACAAAGACTTGCATTAGACAGACAAAGACCAAACATCACAATGCACTTGGCCACATTCCAGGATTCCTTTTTTTTTTTTTTTACAAGCATTGTTTACCCATTACTGTGATTGTGGGGAAGCTCTTTGGAGGTAAAAAAAAAAAAAAGGCACTGCTTTGGTACTTTGTGACTCAAACCATGCATTAGTGCTTTCAGTCTGCCCGCTGCCTGGCACAGGGGCATGCGAAATCGCCGTCGATGTGGAAAGTGTCTTCTTCAAAGCAACATCATCTCTCATTTCCTTCCTGTCTCTTTCAGCGCTGATTGCTGAGAGGTTACCTGGCTTTGTCCAAAAGACCCTTTTTGGACGGTTTACCATTTCAAAGTGGAACGGAAGAGCATTTTTAGGGTAGGAGAAGTGTTTCATCTGGAAACAGCATAGGCATTACCAACATTACATCTACTCATGTTCTTCTTTTTACTTTTACCTTTATCGCAGTCAGAGACACCATGAAGACATTTTAGAGGGCCACTCTTTTATATGCTACATATTCTTGATGGTATTCCAGATCTTGGTGTCTAGCTTTAAAATACAATAACGTTTAAATGTAAGAAATGTATTTATATGTATTTATATACATTTTTTACTAAATAATCTTTCTTATAATAAACTAATGTGCATTTGCTACATCACCCGCATAGGCCTGGAAACCTAACTTGATATCATTAAAAAGAAGAAGAAAAAAAAGGAAGCATGTTCATGCAAACCTTAATCAAGTATATAAGCGCACTTTGTTTTAATTGGACAATGTTTTAACTATGAGCTGTGCTGATCACTCTAAACATGCCATTTGCATCTGGCTAGCATGTTTATTTTTGCATGGCAGCATGTTTTTCTAACAGGATAATTGTATTTTTTCGGAAAAGTACGAGCTGATGGCGGGGTTCACAGTGTATAGGACTGTATAGGATGTATAAACCTACATACCGATATAAATGGTTGTTTTGTGAAACAATAAAGCCGGGAAGTACATATCATACGTATAATTTTAATTCTGGCCAGCGCTAACATCTGTTTATCGGAGGTAACATCTTAGACGAATCATACACCAACAACAGCAGCAGTCAGCTGGTGCAGACCCCCGATTACATCATTACTCTGGTGCATGTTGCCCTTCCAGTAAGCCCAAACCAAATGCTGAAGGGGGGGGGGGGGGGGGTCATTAGATGACATTAGCCTAATGAAAAAAAGAAAGGAAAAAAGAAAAAAAAAACCCCTCTAATGCACATTGTTGCAGCTGAGTTTTGTGCATTTATAAAAGCCCCTGTTCCCACAGCCATATGGTATTTGTCATTAAAGGCTCCTTTGAGGAAACGCACTAAAATTAGATGAGAGAGAGAGAGAGAGAGAGAGAGAGAACGCATAGAGACAGGAGAGGAAGAGTGAGAACACAAGTTGCATCTTTGATAGCACCCCTCCCGACTGGATGATACAGTAACCATATGGCACAGCGTGGAGAGACGGAGCGGCGAGAGGAAGAGCTACAGAGGGGGGGAAGTGGCCCTGTATGTTTCTCTGCATCCATCAGCGACCCCTAATGGGACCAATTTCTGCAGTGCAAAGCTGCCCGGGGCTTCCAATGTATGAGACAGAATCCCGTTCGCTATGATAGAAGCTGCGTTCTGCACGCGGCGAATCGAGAGACCCCGCTCCCTCTCGCTCTCTGTGGTAAACTACACAGACTCAATCTGTTTTAATGGCTTATCTCGTTGTTAATGGCGAGAGCGCGTGTGAGGATGAAACAGGCTGACTGTGTGTGCACAAAAAGAGTGGGATGTTATGGCTGACAGGATGAAGGTTAGATTAAAAAAAAAAAGGGAGGAGTTCAGGTATGCTGCATGGCTATTGTCATTTCTAAGCAAATAAAGACAAATGAACCCAGTTGTAAGGAAATCGTAACACTCGTTCAATAGGTTCATGTTAAAACGTATAGCTTTTTTCTGATTAGCCATTCCTATTATATAATTCTTAGCAGATGTGGTATTTCCTGTGAGAAATTAGTGCCTGTGTGACACACTGATGTCACAGAGTGGTGCAGTTACAAGGTCTATATGAACTCATACATCAGTAATCAGGTCAGGTTTTGCTGTTCCTGAAAATAAAAAAATAAAAAAGAGCAAGAGCTTTGCTTCTTCAGATTAAAGTGATTTTTAAAAATGTGATATTAATGAGATATCCACAGTATGAGTTAGAATCCAACTACAAGATGCAGTTGTGCTGAGTTATCCTCATGAGAACCGAACTCTACTGTTGCGTACGTTGCATTGTCTCCTCGCTGGTTATATCTAAGGATCTAATCAACGTCTTCAAGCATACACTGATGATGCAATGACTAAATAGGTATCTGTTTCCATCCTCAGGTACGACTGGCGTCCATTTCTGATTAAATTTGTGCCTCTCACTGATCAAAATGAACCAGACTTTGGAGCTAGAGTGTTTTCAGAAACTATGAGACGACAAGCACAGTGGCGCTGATGGGCGTTATCATGAAAATGTAGGTTTTGAAACAAAAAAAAAATTCATAATCACAACTTTTGAAACCTGTGCAGTCATTCGATATTCAACGTGAATATTTTCTTTAAAAGCCCAGAAAGATCTTCACGCACAATCCTGCCTGAGTAGCATTCTGAATGAAACACATGATCAATTTTTATTATTTTTTTTCCCTGAACGTTTTACTTAAAGTGGCCTGACGTAAACAGACACTGCGAGCTGTAATAAAATAAGTGACAAATGGAGTAAGGGCAAGGCGAAGGCTGCTGTTCCTCCAGAGAACAATGGAGGCTCATGTTGCCCTGCTAATGGTTTCAAATGTGTGCGGGTCTCCGTGTGAGAAAAATCGATCGCTGAACATGGGAGTCCATCAGGCGGCGTGAAACACAAAGGACACACTGTGTCAGGAGCTAAACCTGGAATGCACTCTTTACACTGTTCCACATAAACGATAACAAAATATAAAAGAGAGAAAGTAGAGCTGCGTCATATATAACGTGCACGTTTGATCACACTGGTTAAAAAAAAAAGAAATGTTTCGTACCTTTGGAACTTAACCCCAGTGTATCTTGTTATGCCTATGAATAGTGATGTGATGCAAAAGCTTGACGTATTTCATGATTAATGATGTCAATCAAAGCAAAGCAAAGAAAAAAGGAGAGACTACGGTATGTCACATACTGTATGTCACACATGTTTAATCGTGGAAATCGTGGTTGTCATTGTCATTGCAGTGCAAGTCCAGGGTATCCAGGAGCAAGCGTAAAAAAAATTAAGCTGATGCTGCTCAGAAGCAATAACGATGGAGACAAGAGTGAGTGAGGTGAAAATACGTTTTTTAACACGAATCGCTCAACCATTAGTGCGATTCTAAAGGACACTGTACTGTTATATACTGTGTATAGCCAATTGTGTTAGTATCCTAATATGTAGGTAATGTTTGTTGGACATACGAACAGATTTGACTTACGAACAAGCTACAAAAATCTACACAAAGTGCTAGGTGAGTGAAAATTACAGCTGTTTTTAACTATTTGAAACTATTGGACATCGGTGGAAACAAACGTTTTAACTACTTCCTGTTGTATAAAAGTGCTTTTCAGGAGTGAATCAAACCTTGCACACTACAAGTCTACTCACTTTGAGACACAGCTGAGTAGCTAACTAATGATTTATTTTTAAATCAACTAGCTAGCATGGTAAAAAATAAGCCAAGGGTGCTTTCACACTACTTGATCCCGGTGTTCGGTGAGTTTATACACATACATTTGGGTGCAGGCTGCCACCTGCTGAGTCGGAGAGTGTCAATACGCAAGGGTACTTGGGAACTAAATAATTGTATTAATTATAGGAGACTGTATTTGTGATTGTACCCAGATATGGTGCGAATCAATCTTTCCTAGTGTGAAAGCATAAATAAACACATGAAATGTACCTAGAGCCAAATTAAATGTTTCCATGACATCTCTGGGATTTTGGCTATTCATAAATACCTAAAAACACTGACTTGGTGTGAAAACAAAAGTACTGATTCATCCCAGGAGAAATAGGAAACAAAAATTAACAGGAATCTCTACCACGAGGAGGAACGACGTGTTTATTTTTGGCACTTTGCTTCCATGGAATTCCAGTAAGAAAAAAAGAAAGTAACGAATAATGCGGGAAAAATGCTCCAGAAGAAGTATGCACATCTGTGTCTGGGCTCTGTAAAATGCTTTCCAGATCGCTGGCTTGTGTCGTACCTTCAAAAACGGGATGACGAAAGGTCGAAGAGGAAAGTTGGTCGCTTCTTGCAGCTTGGAGTGGAATTCTTCTATGGTTAACGTGGAGTTCTGGGGAGAACAAAAAAGAAAACGACAGAGAAAGAGTGAATGTGTGTAAAAACATTATGTGATTATATTGCTTATCTGAGGGAGAAAGAAGAGGAAAAAGAAGAGGAGTGCTGCAGCTGGGTTTATAGAGAGGCTATAAGAGCTGTGTGTAGCATAATGAATGGCACACATTGACTGCAGGCATGAGGAAGAGCCCAACTGCAAAATACCAGCGTAAACGCTAACACTAAGCTGCTGCTCGCTGTCTGCTTGTTAGATAATGTGTATCATAACAGGCATGTAGCAGGACACTGCGTGCATTAATTAGAGGTGGAAAAGCTGCAGTTTGATCTGTTTAATTAAGATTTTGGTTCTCTCTGTTCTCTGATCTCTGCCGACTTTGCACATATCGCCCCTACCAGCTGCTCAGTGCGGCTCCTATCTCTATAAAAGAGAGAGCGAGAGAGAGAGAGAGAGAGAGAGAGAGAAGCGACTAATTTCACTCCTGTTCTCGCAGCTCTATCTCATTTTAACAGACTGACAGGACGGTGACACTATTTTCAATTTTCAAGATGTTGCTTCCAAGAAGGCGAAGGAGAAAAAAAAAAAGAGAGACAGACAGAGAGACTGCGTCGGAGGAGAGAGAAAGAGAGAGAGAGAGAGAGAGAGAGAGAAAAAAAAGGAATACGCAGCTTTCTACCTCATTTCCCAGACCTGAATTTTGTTACATTAGGCTTACATCTGTTCGCCCAGATTGCAGCGGCCTGTTTTGACAGCCAGAGAGCCTCCTGAGCTTTTCTCCGGCATTGCCGGCGCTAATTAAGTGTGTCACTCTTTTCAATAAGGCTGAGAGGGGAGTGTATTAAAGCGAGCGATGCAAGCCAAGGGGACACAAGAATCCCTCTGCATGTAGACACTGTGAAAAATAAACAAACGCGTGCCAGAAGAAAGAAAAAAAAAAAAAGACTTCTTTCCGAGTGGCTAATTAAAGCGGCCCTCCTCTGGTACGAGCACGGTTATTTTAACACTGTTTCTTTTCAACGCTTGATGTTATTCACGGAAATTACTTTCTTAGCCGTGGATGTGTGGTCTGTAATTTCTGCTGTTTCAGTTGTGTTACGGAGCAGGGACAATACTGTGCTAGATGCTGCTGCAGTAGTCAACATCCAAAGCACTTCTTTAATGAAATACATTGACAAATCAGCTATACTGGCTTTTTTGGTAGAATTTCTGGCTAGTATTTGTCTATACAGGTACATTTACTGCACTATATACTTATAGAGTAGAAAATCCACCCTGAAACACACTCGATATTTCTCGGTCTGAATTACTTGTGATACATTTAGTAATTCTGGTGCTAATTTGTTCATTCAGGCTGTATGAATATGGACACTTTGACTTAATGATAAGGGCTTTGAAAAACAAATCTGCTTGAGATGAAGAAATCCAACAAGGAAGCAAAAGAGATAGTGAATGAGTCTGAGCAGACTAGGAAGCCATGTACGACAGCAGAAAAGTCGAATCTTTGAAATCGGATCTGTTTAAACAAATCACGGGTGCTGATAACAAAATAAACCTCGATATCATCGAGAATCACAGGGTTATTAATTATAACATTGAATAAACAAGCATTTTTTCCCCTTTATCTCTTAAAGATGCCATATTTTACTATTTCTTTAAGTTCACACGGGTCTCAGAGTTCTGCCATACGTGTATGTGTGTTTGTGTGTGTGTGTTGCATATATGAGATCACAACAGGATGGAAATCTGATTCCCTTGTTTAAAGCAGTTTTTTTTTTCTTCTTATGTTTGTTTTTATGTACACACACACCAGTGACCAATCTGAGTGTCTTAAAATGACTAAAACATGAACAAAGTATTGTAAAAAGTACACTACTAGTAAATGATAAAAAATAAGCAAAATATAAGCTTATTTATATTTAAGGTCAGATTTAAGGTTCAGTTATTTGTCACATGTATCTTACAGCAGAGGGAAATTACACTGAAAGTGTCTTTGCACAGGTTGACAGGATGCAGCTCCCCTGGAGCAGATAGTCAAGCAAGGGTCTTGCTCGAGAGCGCAACAGTGGCAGCTTGGCGGTGCTGCGTTTTGAACCCCTGACCTTCTGATCAGTAACCCTGAGCCTTAATCGTTTCTGCCCCTAGGAATAGCTTGGCATTGGAGTAAAAGACAGTAAAGCCTTTCTCGAGGCTCTGAAGTGGCAGATCTGAGCTTTGAAATCCTGACCTGTCGGCCAGCATTTCCTCTATTAAACCCCAGCTGATAACATCCCTGTTTCCTTTCTACATCATTATTCCTATTATGATGTTGCTTCTAGAGACTTTTTTTTTTAACCGCTTAGTAAAATCCAGACCATATGTGTTGTGCATGTACGGACTCTCGATAAAAGTTCATCCTGATCCACACAGGTGTGTGTGCACGTGTGTATACAGACTCACCACGAGGCCCAGGACGAGCGTGCGGACACGGTCGCCGATTTCAGGCGAGATGTCGTTGCCGAACTGCTGCAGCGTCGTGAGGAAGCGCTTGAGCTTGCTGAGCTGCCGGGCGCCGCATGCTGGGGGGAGCTGCTGATTGGCCAGCGAAGAGGAGGAAGAGGACGAAGGGCCGTTGCTGAAGCCGTTGGGGGACGAGGGAGCGCCGTTCAGTGCCGTAGGAGAGTGACTGGTGCCGTTTGTTACTGAAAGAGGAAGAAAAAAAAACACTTTCTATGTGTATATAATAAAGGATTCATTATTCACTGGCAGGAATTTTTCACACAAAGTGTTACAGAATCTTTGATTTATGGTCAGGGTAGAGTGTCATAATCTTACCTCATTAAAATTAACAGTATGGAGGCAACGATCTACATTTTCTGGAATAAAAGAGCTGACCACAAGTTCACTATACCTGACCGTGAATGACTAGCTACTTCACTGAGCAAACAGTCACAAGGAACTCAGCTACCTCAAACAACCCTCGAATACAGTATGTTGTTCTATAATACAGTCGTTTTTAAATTTAAGTTAAAACAGAAAAGCGGCCCACCTGAACCTTTAATCACATCCCTAATCAACATACAATCCTAAGTGAAAACAAGACTTACATATGATTTCCAAATTATATGGTTTTGTTTTATAAGCACTAATTATCTTTATTTATTGTAAATAATCAGTTTTACATAATCTGTAATTTTAGCCTTTATTGCAAAACTGAAAACCAAAAACTTTTCGTTTAATACATGATCTTCCACAGTACCTTGACAGTAGTGATGGGTCGTTCATGAACGATTCGTTCTTTTTGAATGAATCTTTAACATGTCTCTAAAGAACGAGTAGTCTCGGAGAGTGATTCGTTCATTTTCTACTGGGCGCGCATGTGCAAATCATCGCAAAACCTCCGTAGGTCAAAGTCGTTACCTTTGAGTCTTTGGTCTGAATCGTTCATTCGTTCGTTCTTTTGTCATGTGTCTCCCATAGACGCTATGCAGTGCAATAGATTCAAAAGAACAAACAACTCAGACTTGAAGATATGATGGTGAGCTGCTCATTTTGTTTATAATATCTCCTTAGCTGCATTGTAATATTTTCATTACTGGAACTATAGACAAAATTTGTGTATGTAGACGTCTTGGGGGTCTGTTTATTGAAAATGTAACATTTAATTTTATTTCAGGTCAAAAGAACGAAATTAACTAAATGACTCAAAAAAAAATTCGTTCATTTTGATGAACGAGATTCAAAGAACCGAGTCACTAAAATGATTCAAACTACTTGACAGCTCACTAGGATGCCATCAGATACACTAATGTGTAATGCTATGGCCCATAAAAACACCAATTAGCTACTGTAGCTAGCTAATTCCCGAGCTGAACTGAAATTATCTACCTAAACTAACTGGAAAACCGTACCTAGCTACAAAACAAACCTACTGTACACTTGAATTTTAAAGGTGGAAATTTAATACTTACAAAGAAAACAATATGAGATTAATAAAGCTAGAGATTTATGATCAACACTTTGCAGTACAAAGGAGTAAAAGGATGTTTTAGAGCATGTACATCTACTTGAGTAACAGTACAAGTATATAATTTCAGTGATCCATGAGTAAAAAACAAATCAAACTAAATAGTACTTAAGATATTCCACCTTTTTATACTTTAACCCATTTGTTGGTTCCTTTTGTTTAGTTAATATTGCATGCATTAAGTTATATTATACTGGCTGTTTTAAATGTGTTTTAAGTTTTTACTGTAATAAATCAAATCGTGAATAAAAATTAAGAAAAAAAAGATGACCTGGATTGTTCTGAGAAATTACATAAGCTGAAGGTGAAAATCCCTAACCTGTAGCGCCCCCTCACTACTACTGTTAAGTGCCACTTGATGAATAGTTTGAAAACCAGCTAATGTCTGACTTCCACATTCCGCCGAGCTCCTGCAAACCCCCCGAATGTGCTGCGTTTGCTTCCAATCAGCCCCGGTGGCCTTAAGCGCATAAGCGTGCTCTCTTGTAAGCGCACGTCGGGCATATGAAATGTAGCAGCGCCGAATACATGTGGTCGGATGATGATGCGAACCATACGGGCCGCGGCGTCAACGTCTCGCTAATGAGATTAGGCTGTGGCCTCTCTCCAGCGGCACAGAAATGAGATACTTCAGCTGCATCTGCTAACAATTACAAAGGGAGGGTGTATGTGTGTGTGAGTGTGTATATGTGTGTGTGTGTGTGTGTGTAGGGGGGGAATCAAAGCACTCGCTTTGTTAAACCTTCGGCATCTGTAATTAGAATCTGCTTTTAAAAATGTCCACGTTCGATTGGTGTGTTTATATATATATATATACTGTGTATATATATATAAAACACTGATTGTAGAGTCATCTGTTTTTTTTTTTTGCTGACAGCGTAGCGGAGCTCAGATCACATAGATTACTCTGTCTCTGTCTCAACAGCTGTTTTGTGTTCTTCCTGTATAGTGCATGTATCATATATACAGTAACAAACATGTGATAATAGCATGTATGTGTGAGATGCTTACGTGTTGTCGGGGTGAAGGAGCTGGTCCTAGGGGCTCCCTGTGTGCCGGGTGGTGGAGGCATGGTGGGCGGAGTTAACCTGGACTGTGCTTTCACATCGGCGGGAGAGTCGGGCATGGTGGAGGGCTTCTCAGTGCGATCTGTAAGGAGACACGGACAGGCACGATATTTAAGCGTGACCGGTGAACCACCCACGAGGAGAGAGAAAAAAAAATTCCAAGACGTTGAAAAAGTGGAGCAGTACTGGTGAGACCTCGCTGATCTCCAGTACACCTGAGCACACACAAACAGAATTCATGCCTGCTGAGAGCTGCTCAGCCTTATTCGTCATTCGCATCTTTCATCACTGTGTGCGAAACTGCTGGAGAGCACGCGCACGTCAACAAGTAGGTATATCTAAAAAGAAAATGTAAATAAAAAATTGACAAACCTATTGTAAAACCTGACTGATGTAAAGTAGGACAAATGAAATGTCCATCCTAATGAAACAGGAAGTCTAACATAAAATTGTAGCGTTGCATTGAACGATTTGTAACTGCTTTAAATTAAGATTAAAAAAAAGAAAAAGAAAAACAGCTGGAGTCGTCACAGGATATTCACTCTGTTATCACTAATAGTCAGAGAATTACTAGTAAACGTTAGCATATGTCGCTATCGCAACCCACTTGCTTGGAGCGCTTAGAGGATCCAAGCACTGCTTTCTATGACTTATGAGACAGCAAGTCCTTTTTGGTTTAGACACTGTCTCTCGTCCCATCCCAAAGATCGCAGGTGTACAAAGCCAAGCCCAAAGCAGCGGCGAACGCACATTAAAACCTAACACGACCTGGGCTAGAAAGGACATTTATTTCGTCCCATCTGGTGTATTCTGGTTTTGTTGTGGTTGGTTATACAATATGGACGCCCCAAAATGCAATATTTATGAGGAGGACTTAAACCTGTGTCACATATGGTGATCGCGACCTGCGGTTATGGGCTGCCATAGGCAGCTTGCTGCTGGATGAACAAACAGTGTTATCAGACTGCAGTGTTGAACGTTGTGTAAGAAGGAAGTGAAGGGTGTGACAGCAAACAGAAGTGGGTAACATATGACAGAGTGGTCGAGGCGCGTACTTCTCCCACAGTCAGGACCAGGTGATTGTCAGAAGTTGCAGTTCCTGTTTGTGGCCACTTAAACTAAATGCTGCTGTGGGATTGCACAAATCTGTTTCTTTATTCTGTATAGACATTGTGAAAAAAAAACAGACATACGCAAATATAATAGCTATTAGACTCAATAAAGAAATTCTAAAGCAAGCAATTGATACCAAAAGAGAGTCTGTAGTTTGATGAAATGAAACAATCACATGGTTTTCTAACTGTAGAAAACATGTAGTGCACTGTGTAGGGTGGACAACAGCATAGGAAGTTTAAGAAGTCAGCCTTTTGCCATTTAACCTTAAGAATGAAACTCAGTCAGACCCATTCAAATCATTTAGTCTTCTTTGTCTGTCTTTTATTTTGTCCCATTCTGCTTTATCACATATTGAGTTTTTTTTTTTCATCCATATCCTGTAACCCTAAATCCTGTGATACCTGTATTAACCTGTTTATTTGGAGAAAATGATGTCAAACCACACAGCCTAAAGCGTTTTTGTTATACCAGTAACTTTAAAAAAAATTTGTATCCATGTAAGAATCAGTGAACAGACTGATTAGCTGTAGCCTTAGACAACTTTGGTGTCAGATCAAACTGAAGCCTTGTGCCAGAACAGAAATCCTAATCAGGCAACTTAGAAGCACGCACATCTGGACTGAAGACTTTCCAGACTAGTCCAACTTACACATGACATCATAAATTCCTGCAAGAACTGGCCTAGATAATAAATTCCAGTTGTAGATTATATTAAAGAAAAGAAATACTTGGTCGATTTTTTATTATTATTTTTTTTAAACAAAACTTGCCCTCGATGCTTTTCTACATGAAAAACAGGACATACAGGCAAAATTAATAGTGTCTTCAAGTTCTTATGAAGACTCATAAAGTTAATGAAAAGCAGATCAGATTTTTTTTCCATGTGTAAAGGCTAAGCTAAGGACCCTGGGGGTGATTCGCGGGTTTTTCTTCCTTTTTTTTTTTTTTTACAAAGACAAGCCATTCTTTTAGGACCCTTGCCAGAGCAGAAGAGATAAAGAAGGTGGGAATTTCCACTCCACATGGCTACCATTTCCTAGACACATGTGCGTGTTTGTACATTTAATCTGACCCATACCTCTTTTCTTTCAAAAACCTTCCAATGCTTTCTATGTGGTTTCAGCAGGAAAAACAGTACTGCAAAAATCTTCCTGGCAATCATCTTTCTTTTTTTCCTTTTTTTTTTCTTTCTTCGCACTCCATCCATAGCGGACGATGAAATGGAGAGCGCTTTCCAGTTGGGTAAATATTATGAAATACAGTAGAGTAGAGGAAATCTTTCAACCTGATTTTGCTGCAATATGTAAGAAACAATGACAACATTACATGGAGGTTTTTTTTTAAAGTTAACTTTCTTAGTCATTAAGTTGAAGAAAATTATAAAAATAATAAATAAATAAAAATTCTAGTTCTGGAATATATTCAGTATTGTATTTTTTATTTTGAATTAACAGTCAACATTCTGGTGCTATTTTCCTTACAACCATGTGTGGTGCTGTTGCGCTTTTTCCCCCTTGATTCAGAAACAATCCGCATTAAAACATTCAAACTGACATAATCTGATGTTGCATGGGGGAAAAAAATAGAATTGTCTACGAACTCAAATACGTCATGCTTAACCAGGCGTGGATCAAATGAGGTCGTTTTGGCAAAAGGTCCCGATTGAGGTAGCGAAAGACACAACGCAGCGCGGGATTTTGATTTTAACGATCGAATCCTGGACAGAGCCAAACATTTGTGTTGTGGATGTTAAAAGCATGACTAATGCTCTGATGTCTATAGCGGTGCTGCTGTACGTATCAGAATAATAAAAGCAACATGTCGAACGCACGTGGTACCAATAACCACAACAGCCTCGTCAAAAGATTTATACAGTAAAGATGCCTGCGTGACGCTTCTCGAAACGTGAACGGCTGCTTTTCGCTTCCATGAGTCTAATTGGAGATTAAGGTTCTGGGGTCTGAGCTGCAGAGCGCTGGACAGAAACACACGCACGCCTGAAGCGTCTGAGACTCATCCCTGCTCCCTGCCTGACAGAGATGGATGATAAAGTAATGGGTTAAGCTTTAATCTGTGCACCTGACATTCGACTCACACTCACACACACACACACACAAAAAAAAAAAGTCTGATTTTTTTTTTTTTTTTTTTTACTAATAAATACCGTAACCTGACTTTAACAACATCCATTGTTTTTTTCCTATAGTTTAACACTTTAATATTTATTCATTACATTTTACCCATGCTCCGCATCAGGGCTTCCAGGGTTGAAGTTTCCGCGTCTAATTGGGCGAGTGTTTCAGAAGGAGGTTGCGAGTGGGAAAAACAAGTGCGCTGGCGGTGGCTTTTTCGGCTAGTTTAAAAATAGCCTGCAGCTGCCATAGAGGAAATAATCAGAATTAAACCTCATCAAACACAAAGGGAAAGTGTAGCACTACAGAGTATCAAAGCTAATTATTATTCATACTATGTTTTTTTCTTCTTCTTATAAACCAGGGATACTGGTGGTAGACAATATTACAAAAATTTGTAGAGGAAAAAATAGGATTATGGATTGAATATCCAATATAAATATTAGTCATATTTTACAGGGTATTTCTTCTTTTCTCGATACAATCTGCTAAAAGTACTGTATTATGTTACATTAATCACCTGCTACATGATTAGGGAAGACAAATCATTTAATTATGCGTAATATACAGCAGATTATAATACGAAACACTCTAACGACGCCATGCAGAAAAGCAGTGAAGTAGAAAGTACAGATCTTTGTTGTACTCTAAGATGCAGCGGAGTAAAAGTAAAAAGTATCTGCTGATAGAAATACTCAAGCATTGATATGTCAAGTATGTTAATGAAGTAATTGTAATTATTTTCACCTCGGATGTTAACTTTGATTCTCATGCAAGAAAAACATGGCTTCCTTTTATAATTCTGTCTGTTATAAAGAGATCCAAGAATGGAGCAGAAAGTGTGTCTATCAGAACACATTAAAAACACCAGGTTACAGCAGTGACAGGACTTCACCTTCACTTCCTATCCTTACTACAGACTTCTGGCTTTAATGCTTGACCAATAAGACGAGTGCCTACGCACTGACACGTCAGTGATATTATCAGAAAGCATGTCTGGAATGCTTGCAAAATAAATAAACAGGCTCGAAACCAAACTTAAGTAAGTCAGACACTTCATACAGGTCATCAGCATGGAGTTAACATGCAGGGTGCGTCGGATTTCCCTGTTGCTTTGCCTTTCGCACCGAGCGCGTCACGAATGAATATTCCGTAGGCGCGGCGAGGAAATTCAATGTGGCTTCCAGCGAGGCCGTTCGAGTGCTTTCCATTTTCCTTTTTTGCCGGGGTCTTTTATTGCTTCTCAAAACAGCGCCGGAGTAATACAGATAGCCATTAACCACCACAGAGAGCAGAGCCGCAGAAATCGCAAACAGCCGCATCCTCGCTCCATGCCCTGTCATTTGTCATGAGCGGTGAGTGCCAGTAAATGGTGCATTCAAGAGCTATTGGTTTCCGAAAAAGAGAGCATTTTGCGATGGCATCCCGAACACAAAGACAGAAAAGAACTTATCCGAGGCGGACATTGATCCTGTGAAGCCTTAAAACCCTACTGAGACATTTTCTATTATTCTTTGTGGTACAGGGAGAGAAAGAAAAAAAAAGCTGCACAATAGAATATTAGAGTTTTCAATTTTAGCGCTGTGTCTGTTTACAGCTTCATACTTTCTAAAGTGGGTAATTATTATTTATTATGCGTAAATTTACAGCATGTCTTTTGAAAGCTCAGTTCTGATTGGTCAAAAAGGTCTTAATTAACACGCTGCTTGTAATACGTCATCAATACTATAATAACATCTTAGATATGGAATTGTATGACAAATAAATGCCTTTGAGACAAAAGTAAAATGTATAACGGGTGTGTTTCGTACAATGAAAGATACAGTATGTCACAAAAGTGAGTACACCCCTCACATCTCTGCAAATATTTAGTTATATCTTTTCATAGGACAACACTGCATAAATGACTCTTTGACACAATGAAAAGTCGTCAGTGTAAAGTTTGTATAGCAGTGTAAATTTATTGTCCCCTCAAAATAACTAAAAATACAGCCAATAATAGCTAAAGTACACCCCTAAGTGAAAATGTACAAACTGAGCACAATTAGTCATTTTCCTTCCCCTTTGTCGTGTGACTCATTAGTGTTACACTGTCTCAGGTGTCACCAGATAGCAGGTGAGTTAAATTTGGTATAAAAGCTTTTCCACTCTCTCAGCCTGGCCACTGAAAGTTCATCATGGCACCTCATGGCAAACAACTCTTAGAAGACCTGAAAAAACAAATTGCTGCTTTACATAAAGATGGCCTAGACTATAAGAAGATAGCCAACACTCTGCAGCTGTGCTGCAGCACAGTGGCCAAGACCATCCAGTGCTTTAAGAGGACAGGTTCTTCTCAGAACAGGCCTCGCCATGGTCGGCCAAAGAAGCTGAGTGCACGTTCTCAGTGCACGATGTGAAGGGTTTCCCCACTTTTGTGACATACTGTATCATTGACCATATCGTTAATTATTGTACATCCCTGTCTCACAGTACACCTGCTATATGTATGCTATACGGGTACTGTATGCTGTGGCCCGAGCGCGCGCACGTCTCCTAGCAGTAAGATGTGTTCGAACGTTCCAGAACATCTGCTGTGTTTGCTATCAGCCTCTCGCAGTTGTGTGTGGACGGGAATCAGAGAGCAGCTGTGTGTACGCTACTGAATGATTATCCTAACAGGATTTGCGCTGCTGGATTGGATACGGCTTTGGATACGCCACGGATGTGGAAGAACCAAATAACCGAACGCGTCTGCTTGAATATCTCGCGGGCGAGGCGGCGTTAGAATGATTGAAGTTAACTGAGCTGAAATTACTTTACTTTCTTATTGTATTTAAGTATGTTTTTTAAAGTTAACTTTTGCTTACTGAATAAAAATAAATAAACACTTACTTACTACATTTCTCTATAATCATATGGTCATAAAGTCATACGGTGACTTTTTATTATAACACCGCTTCAAGGACTAATCTATTCTTAAGAGATGTGACTGTAAAAAAAGGGCTATAAACAGAAAATATATAAATGTATACAGTAAATACTTTACTTTTACTATATTTATTAAAGCAGTAGAACGTCAGCTAGTAATAATCATGCTAGTTAATGCGACAGATTAGTATCTTGTTCCTTATTGCTAATATCTAAAATGTTGGTCGGATTAACAGTACCCTATATTAACTGTTAATCCGACCAAAAAAAAAAACTTTTGTTGGTAAGTTTATCTAACAGCTAATCTCTCAAATGCTAGCTAGCTGTATGGTCAAAGTAGTAGTTAATGTCGTCATGCTAGCTAACCGGAAGCAGAAAGGAATTCAGGAGGTTTATAAGTGGATACTTTTTAAAAAAAATTATTTTTACTCCACTACATCCTACAAGAAATATCTGTACTTTCTATTTCACCACATTTGTCCATGGCGTTGTGTTACAGTACATAGAGACAGCGGTGCGTAGCTTCTGAAGAAGTAATTTCATTATACAAAACTGTGCTATTGACTTTCTCTTCGCGCAACATCTCAAACATGTAGCAGGTGTTTGAAATCAGAAGCTGATTTCAAACAGAGAGAGAAAGAGAGAGACTCTCTTACTGTAACAAAGATCACTGTAAGCTAATATAAGCACAGTATTTTTAATACTTAAGCATATTAAGTACTTTTAGACTTTTACTTAAGTACACGGGAGAACTTCTACTTTTACCTACTTTGCACACACCTGTAGCTAACACTAAGAAACAATATAAGAAGCAATAAAGCTGTTGTTAATTAGCCTTAGCTGGATTAATTTGTTGGTGAAAGGAGCACTAATTTACAGTATCATCAGCGATCAGGTGTGTTATTTGAGTGATTTATCTTTAAGTGAATCTTTTCGGTACTTTCATAACTGATAAATGTCAGACTTTAGACATTTCCTATAGTAGTAGAGGCTATAAATAAAGCTGTACATCAACTTCTACTGGAATATTTGTTTAAAAATATCGGTCTACTTTTATAACTTCTGGATTTAAACACGTACACATCCTGCTGCTTCAGTTTCATCATCCTCAACCAACCAGGCTGATCTGGTCCCTTTTATATAACCACTTTATTATTTTTTTTTTCCCTCCAAGGCACAGCCGAGGTCTGCTTTTCTTAGTCTGATATCGACTGCGTTGCCAGTTGCATATCTGTTACATCACTCACTGCAGTGACGGCACGGTTTACTCGTATTGGGTACGGAATGAAAACAAGTTCATGCATTAAATATAAAATACTCACGTCGAGTCGAGGCTCGATGCGTATGAATACGTCAGTAAAGTAATATGTCAAGCAACCGTGTGGAGAGATCCGGAAAGCGGGGTTTAATAAAGCAGCCGAGCCGGTTCCTCATAACTGCATTTTAATTCTTTAGAGTTAAAAACGAAACCAGATTTATCCACTTGTACCGCAGCTCTGGCGCTTTCTCAAATCTTTGTAAGATCTAATCTGCGGGGAAAGCTGTGACATAGTTTGGGAATGTTACACCGAGACCGAACACACGCATTATCTAAAGCCTAATGACACATCCTCATCCAAATCTTGCACAGTTCTAGGACTACACAGGGATACTGAGGATTTCTCCAGAGGAACTTCTCCAGAGGAGTGTTGATGTTTGTCGGAAAACAGCATGCACAAAAAACTGACAAAAAAAAAATCACAAGAAGTCGGTTGACTGACAAGATGGCAGAAGTTCGGCTTCCAGTGAGAACCGACGGGAAATTCGGGTGGTGATGGAGGAAAGAGAAGACGAAATGCTTTTCATGACAGCGAATGAATAAGCTGAGCCAGTAAAGCAGACGACGTGACAGCAACAGTGCCGGAAGCACTGCATTGTGCCTATTAAGACTATAAATGTTGGTCTTATAGTCGATACACAAAGATGCTATCAATTCACAAGACTGCTAATTTGGAATATCTAGAGAAGCTCAGAGACGAGTGAGCTTCGTTGGAATTCAGATGAGTAACAGAGGCTCGCGGCACGGTATATATCTGTGAGGCTCGCATTGGTATGCGCGCTGCTCTCCGCTCTCCTAAATACATTATGAACCTGTGCATGTCTGTGCACCGTGCAATCATCTCTGCCAGATGGAAGACCAGCCTATCAAACCCCTTCTGCTTGTCAGAGAAGATGTATGAACGTCCTCCGCCGTCCTGGAGCCCAATCCCCGTGCTTATTGCTCTCACTCTCCCTACAGCAAAACCGCATCCCCTCGAACCTCTATCTAACTTTACCCCCCCCCCCCCCCATCTCTATCTTTCTCTCTCACCGATCCTCTTGCTTTTTCTCTTGTTTTCCGAGCTCCGCTTGGCCGGCGCCAGGTGGTGTGCCGACGTTTCATTCCATCCCATCAAATGGCGTGAGCGCTGAGGGGCCCTTCAGAAGCTTGTGCTCACTCAAGAGTTACCAAACCCAACCTGGCCGCTTTAATATTTAAAGAGCCCTCCTGCTTTATTTAATTCCCTCGCCGGTTTGCTACCGAGGTGTTCGCCGTGATGTTCATAAATCTTTCTAATAAGACGTAGCGTGGAATAAAAAATAAATCAATAAAAAAATTGCCCAAATATGCTTGAAATATGTGTTTTTGGAATTGAAGCCAACATATTTGCCTCCAACAACACTGGGCGCAACTAAGGGCACAAAGTGGACATACTGTATATGACTGTTTACTTCCAGCCACGTGAAAATAAACTTCCTCTGCTTGCAGGATTTCTGTTTTGTTTGCGTCTTAGTCCTTTGCACATCTGGATGCACAACCAAATGCCCTGTAAATCTTACTGGCTAGGTTTTTATTATTATTATTATTTATATATATATATTACACCTCGTATGTGTGCTCTGTTCATTCGGAATAATGCAGGTATTTATTGAAGAAAATTCAAGAACAGGGCTCAAATGAGAAGTCTCTTCTCATTTCTTCTTCTTCTCCAAAATGAATTTACACCGATGTCTGGTTAAAACATCTGTTGAATTGAAATAAGACCTCGCTACGTTGAAGAGGACGAGTTCTGAGGAGCGGTAAGAAAACTGATTCGTAGTCGATTTTACAGGATGTTATGCTATTGTTAAAATCTCAGATGTTTTGTGCTGGATCTTGTTGCTAGGCAAAAAAGCAAATGAAAGGATCTTTTGTGAGATTTGTATGCGTAAGACCTTGCGCAGGAATAAAAATATAGACGGCTTTGCCCTGTAATCTTCGACCTCTAACATATTCGGGATGTTTTTTTTTGGTTTTGTAATTATGCTACAAGCTGTGCTGCAATGCTGCAATTTTCGACATGTTTTCAATCAAGCGCAGATACTTATTTACTAACTTCTTATCTGAAGAGGCAGAATTAGAGCATCTGTCAATAAAAGGGCTTTTATACTAAGATTAGTGCTTTCAAACGCTAATCTGAAACTCATCCAACCCTCAAGTCAATGACTCACTCAGCCTCCTGGCACTGGCAGATGCCAGCTGAGTGAAGATGGTGAGGAGAGAGAGAGAGAGAGAGAGAGAGACGCAACATGGTTCTACACCTAGACGTGGCTTTGTTTGGCTCGTCACCAATGTTGCAGTGATTCTCTTTGACCCTGTAAACATTCATTACTAAAGCAGAGACACTTCTGCCTGGGAATTAGACACGCTCCAGGAGAGAACTGTTATGGTAGCGGATTCAGGTGAACGAGTAAGGATTAAAACATGATAAGCTGACTGTAATAAAAAATAAAATATAATAATCAATGATGTGGGTTACCACTCAGACTACTGAGATGCTGGGCCACGTTTAAACATTTTAATTTATTAAAGAACGTCACGTCATACTTTCTATCCATTTATAAGTTGTACTTTTGAAAACTTATGATGTTATTACATCATGTTATACAAGCTATAACAAGCTTTTCCCTTTCCCACTCTTTCTCTTGAGGCTAATAATACGGAAAAATACAGTGTGAGAAACAAAAGTGAACCATCCGGAGGGCCAAAGGAACTGTTTTTCAACACTAACTAAAGTCTTCTTTCGTAAATATTAAACTTTGTTTTACAGAAGATTTCATCAGAGGAAGCTTATAGTTTTCACTGTAATACTATAACACTTTCGAACTTGTGTTGGGCTTAAAGGCTTAAAGTACAGGATTGAGTTGTTGTGAGCACATTAAAGGTAACTGATTATGTTTGACTTTTTATTCATTTTTCAGACATTCATACAGAATGTCGTCCAGGGAGTGTGCAAACAACAAACAAACAAATAAATGGAATGAGGTTCCATAATGTTTGTTTCTTTCCTGTTTTTGTACAAGCCAATTAGATTTTTCCCTAATGTGACATCATAGAGGAAGAGCCCCTCTCCTGGCTTGTGGCTGAGCTTGTGCTGAATTCTCATTCACACTCTGAGACTTGTGTGTGAACTTGGTAAATATAGAGTACAGTATATGGGACCTTTAATATAAACCTATGATGTACTGTAAACGCCCAAGCCATTATTACAGAGGATAGGTATACACAAAGCGTGCTACAGTATAGCTACCGCTGCATGAATCAACAGAGCAAACAGATGGTGTTCTGGTTTATAACTGCGTTTGTGATAAAAGCGCAGGCCTCTCTCTCCTCGCGCATCTCGGATGGGCTGGCGCGGCCTCTGATCTCGGGACGGGCCGACTCTGCCGCTGTGAGCGCCAAATAAATTTTTGACAGACAATAAAGCGGCTCATGTTTTACATCAGGGAAATGCTATTTTACTATGTGGGCCTGAAATATATGGCACCGCTAACTGAAAACACAGCTCTGCGATAAGACGAGAGGAAAAGAGAGGAAAGGGAACGAGTGGTCGGAATGGAAAGAAAAACAAAACAAAACAAAAAAAACAAAACAAAGCAAGACCTGGCGGCAGGATGACGGTATATAGTCCTGCCGGGACCTCTGTCTGCAAGTGTTTTTTGAAAATATCACATGACGGGAGCCATGTGTTAAAAATTAGAGCGAGTTAAGTCCTCTGCTTGGAAAAATATGTAGACAATTTATGAAATGCAGTCCAGGATGGAGATTTACTAAGTAGAACCAGATTCAGAAAACAACTAATGCTGCCCTTCATCAGTGCGCACATAGAAAAACTCTCTCTCTCTCTCTCTCTCTCTCTCGCTCTCATCCACTTCATGAGCCCCTTAAAAACGATTTGAGTCACATCTGGAAGCCTGGAGACACAGGAGATGGTGGAGTATGTGACCTAACATCAGAGCACTTCCACCGCCAGTGCTTGTGTGTGTGTGTGTGTGTGTGTGTGTGTGTTTAGTGGCCTTGCTAATGGTTTTGAGTGGAAGCGACTGGGGCTTAGCTTTAGGCAGTAGCTGCACCCTGAACACAGTGGCTGCCTGCGCGGCTCTTAAATGGCTAAAAGGATGTGTGTCTGCGTGTGTGTGTGTGTGTGTGTGTGTGTCGCTCAACCTTGGGAAACATCACTGAGTTTCATGTGCTGTTAAACTTAACTCAGAGAGCTGGACATGCTATCCAGTAGTAAAGCTTTAACCTGCACGGTTTTAAGGAAGCTTTGGCGTCTGCGGTAAAACAGACTTCGATGGAAACGTCTACAAAAAATTCTAGAAAAAAGGTTTTTAAGTTAAAGGGACGTTAAGGAGATTGTCAGATCTTCTGCGTGTGCTCATTTCTCTGTGTGCGGTTAGCACTATTTATTTATTTTTGTTAGTATGTGGGAGGAAACTGGAGCACCCTAAGGAAAACCCCATGCAGTAACACAAGCTCGGGATATTTTTTCTTCTTTGACGAAACTACATGTACAGTACCAGGGTCATGTAGTGTGTGTTACGAGAGAACAAGAAACCTTTCACCCTTGCTCAACAGTAAGACAAGTCACAAATCTGTCGGATCGCATTCTCATTACTATAAAACAGTTTCCACCGTGGAGATCTAGAATTCTTGATTTTGACTTGCTGACATCGCTGCCTGCTGTGATTTAAATAACACGTTATTGTTACTATAGAAACATCTAATTCTCAAGCAACTGAATAACAGATGGTCCATGTGATCAGAACCTACTGTAATAATAAACAGGTTTAACTAATGTTGATATAAAATTCGAAACTGTTAATCGCTGATATGATGAAGTTTTGCAATAAGAGACGTTTATTCGTTTGTGAGAGGAGTCTCCACTTTCTGCCTGTTATAATAGTCAGTAAGCTTTCCGTCACGGGAAAGATCTTTACTGTCTCAGAGATTAAACATGACAAGCTGCATTGTTTTATCTAAGGATGAGAAGAAAAAAAAAACAGACAGAGAGAGAGAGAGAGAGAGAGAGAGATCTTGGTTCACTGGCCCTTATATGTTAATGTAAATAAATACAAAGTATGATGTATTTAAGATCAAAGTAAGATCAAAGTAAATCTCCATATTATACAGTTCCAGTCAAAAGATTGGACACACCTTCTCATTCAATGTTTTTGTTTGTTTTGTGATTTATTTTCTGCATTATAGAATGATACTGGAGATTTCAAAACTATGCAATACAGTATAAAAGTCAAGTGCATTTCCAAAACCCATCAAGCACCATGATGCAACTGTCTCTCATGAAGACCTTCCCAGGAAAGCAAGACCAAAACCTACCTCTGCTGCAGAGGAGAAGTTCATTTAGAGTCACTAGTTACCACAGAAATCTCTGATTAATCATTAAGCACCTCGGATTAGAGCCGTTCTGAAGGCTTTACAGATGATAAGTAGCAGATACATCTCAATATCAACTGTTCAAAATAGATTATTGCATAATTCAAATAAAATTGAATTGAATGAAGTTAGAAGGTTTTTCCAAACTTTTGACTGGTACCGTCTGTCATTGCTGTCATTATGAGCGTATAGCGCTTCTTTATAGATTTCCTCTGGTTTCATTACACTGTCCATAAATGTATATAAATGTAGTTTAGACAGGTAGGGTACTTTATTAATCCCAAAAGAAAATGATAATAAATTAGATTAGATATAAATGTATTATTATGTAGTTTACGTAGGTCATGACTTGTTAAGGTAATATATATATAAATCGTTAGCATCTTTCGTTCGATGTTGGGTGTGAGTCCCTTCGACTATAGAAGTGAAATCTACAGTGGCTCTGGCTAATGCAGGAGGCATAAAGCGCAGGCGGTGAAAGAGAGAGAGAGAGAGAGAGAGAGAGAGAGAGAGAGAGAGAGAGAGAGCGCCAGTCCCTGCCACAGATGGATGGCACTGAGACTGGCACGGCGCCAGCGGAGCGAACAGATTGCCCGTCGCGCGAGGCCTGGAGGAACGGTAGCTCCAGCGCAGATGGGTGTCCGAAATAGCCCGGTGTCAGTTCTGCTCAAGTGTCCCTGACCTGGCACGCGCTCTCATGCGCAGCTGCTTCCTCCAGACCCCTCCAGCAGGCATGCACACACACACGCACACACACGCACGCGTACACACATTCGCATGCGCACGTTCGATTCGGCGATAGAAAACAAAGGCGCGCATTTAGGAGAAGTAAAAGCTTTTGGAAAGCGCTCGTGTACATCGCGCCAGAGACGCAAAAACAACTCGATGTACAGTATATGCGATTTAAAGAGCGTAGAGTCGAAGTGAAACTGAATAAACAGCGATAGGAGGGAACGAGGGAGAGTGTGTAGCGGGTGGGTAGGCTGGCAGTGCTGCAGTGCCCATGGCACACAGGAGAGCAGCATGGCGGGCAACGCCAGCAGAGACTGTCTCACAACACCATCTGTGAAGACCAGAGAGCACACAGCACTCAACCCCCATACACACACACAAGCTGCCAGCTGCACTCTCTCTCTCTCTCTCTCTTCATTTCTGCCTGCTCCACTTTACTTCTTCATCCTATTTCTTTTCCATCTTGAGGACACCTCCGTCCAGACACGGAGTGCTGCGTACGACATGCGATACAGCGGTGTCTGGTGCATCTGTCCTTTCTTTAAGTTCTAGAAGTGTGTGTATAATCTCAACTAGCTAACTAACTCTCCGCTCGGTGTGTAGGAAGGTATGTAAAGATCGCAGTGCAAAGGGGCACTTGTTATACGTACACATGCACATTCACACTGAGTCACACAATACTCACTTACTGGCACACTCACACACACACTCACACACACCTCTTTCACTGCCTCCCCCCCAGCTGGCTTGATGCAGCCACACACTATCGAGCACGTGAGAGAAAGAAGACCGTGCGCACTAGAGCGAAGAGAGGTTGCTAAGCATTTCGAACAGAGATGGTGAAGGAAGAGAAAGAGATAAATAAAAAAAATATTTTAAAAAAGTGCTGCTGTCTGATGATCTCCTTCTCAAAAAAAAAACAAAAAAAAACAACAAAACAAAACAGTACGGGCCACTTCTGTCATTTCCCACACATCTGCTCGTGCTTACTGTGCACTCAGCTCTTGTTTTTTACTACAGCACCTGACGAAAACAGCGTCTGAGTCCGGGGAGTTATAGAGCATGTTTGGATGTTACAGATGTGATGAATTCAATAATAAAACCCGACCGTGTGTGTCACATTTAAGCGTTTAAACAGTCGTGTCGACATTACGGATTTGATATGGTAACGTCAGGGATGGAAAGAAACGTTTTTTTGTATTTTTTTTTTAAACCACACAGGTTGGTGGGTTTCCTCCCACAGTCCATAAACATGCAGATTACTCTGAAACTGGCGTTCCCAAATCATGTGAATGAGTATATGAGTGTGTGTCCTGCGGTGGATTGTCACCCTGGTGTACCCTGCCTCATGCAAGTATCCTAGGATATAGTTTTGTTTTTTCGGTAGCACGTTCGTTCTATTTGCGAGTTTCATAAGGGAAAAATTTAGCCACCTAGTCCACTGATATACATAACTAGTAACTAGATAACTAGATATATGTAACTAGTACCTTCAATTGCTAATAAGGCTCAATGTGATAAACTATCATATGATATCATAGTTCAAGACATACAAGGGCCGTTCAAGTCAAACCAGGACGTTTGATTGTACAGAAGAAAAACAGTTATAAAAGTAAAAACTGCCTTTATTTCTCTATACTACACTAATGCACTCATCAAAGTGTTTCATAAGTGCTTGGACACCATTAAAGTGGAAAGATGTCCACGATATCCATGATCTAATACCCTGGCCTCCCAGGAACTCCTTTACTATCCCAAACATGTGGGGGATCTAGCAGCCTAATCTCTGTAATGTGCAAGTGGTTTTGGTGAATGATTTTGTGACAGAAGTTGACGACAAGTTATCTGATCAGACTCTTCACTCTCTGTAACGACTGCCATCTCAGACCATCTTTTTCTTTAAAAACTTTCCATAATTCAAATTCTATGTGATTTAAAGAGCTAAGAGTCTACTGTATGTGAATGTCGATCGCCTTCATTCCATGGAAATGTCATTCAAGTCATACAAAGTCCCTGTTTGAGGTGAACAACTTGACTATATAAAATGACTATTCCTAATGCAATATCACAATGTTACAGTATATTAATGTACATAGTCACATCATCTAGTCCTGAATCAAACATGACGTTATTTTTTTTTTTTACATTCATCATGACTTGAACAAACGATTAATTGTGTCGTGGTGGAGTATCACAATTGCCCCAGCACACCGAATCGACCTCGTGCGTGGGATTTATGTGCAAAATGTGCTGGGGAAAAATGAAGGCATACATAGTTCCCCATCTGTAGGACCTGATCTGCATCCTTCCTTCCCTGCTTTTTCCTTCCTCTGAAACAACGCGACCCCCCCTCCCTCCCTCCATCGTCACGTCAGGAGCACATACAGCTGCGGCAGCAGCAGCCTCATTAAAAAAAGAAAAATCAATTTGGAGAGTCCTAACAAAGGCATTCATCTGCTGCTGCTGCTGCTGCTGGGTTTTAAGTCTCTAGAGTGGCACTCCTCCCCCCCTGTGTCTCTCCTCTCCTCTCCTTCCAATTCCTCTCTCTCTCTCTCTCTCTCTTTCCAAACTGCCATCGCCGCATGTGATTAACATATGTCTGGGCTTTCAGTCCCTGTCAGCTTGAAGGCATTTCTCCCAGCCGCCTTAAACAGCAGATGAGCTCCATGTGGAGAAATGAGAGAGAGAGAGAGAGAGAGAGAGAGTAAAGATGGGTGGAGGGACTGATTTTTTTCCCCTCATTAAATAGTATACTCTCTCTCTCTCTGTATTTTTTCCCCTCTTTCTCTCTCCCAGCATCCTCTCTCCCTCCCTTCCCTTGTTTCAGCCTCCTTCCATTTCTTTCTCTCTTCAAGCATCAGGGTCACTTTGGTACTCTAAAGAAATGTAGATGTAATGTCTGTGTTTTTTCTTTTGATTATTATTTCTATAAGAGAATGCTTTTGATTGTAGCTGCACCGTCGATGCGAGGTTCATTAAAATGCGACACAGAGACAATAGTCACAATTAAGCGTTTAATGAGTAATCAAATTATGACACGTCTTGAAATCAAGCCACAATACTTTAAATCAAGAACATAAAAAAACAATACCTGTTTGGATGCTAAATGTTGCATTAAATGAGTTTAATTAAATATTTTTAAAAAAATGTAAATCCAAGGTTCAGAAGAGGTTGAGAAAATCTCTGTAACTACTGCTGACCCGCAAAGAGACGTCCATTTACCATGACAAAAAAAATGTATAGGAATGTGTGTGAGGGAAAATCTCCTCTGCGTTCACACCTGACGGATGCTTACGCACACGCCTCTGTGCGTTCCTCCCGCTCCTCGCTGCTACATAAGTGTGTGTTTCTAAAGGACTGGCTTTATTTAGTCAGCCAGCTCATTGTACCAAAAAAAAAAAAAAAAACAGACCTATTCTGAGAGCCCCCTGATCTCACTCCTGTCTTCCTCAAGCCAAAAGAGGAGCAGGGTGGAGGAGAAGTGTGCTTTCAGCCTGCTTTAAGTACTGGCTGCATTAACAGGTTGACGACAAGAGAGTAATAAAAGGACATGAGGAGGTGGGGGACGACGCCGACGCCGGAGCGTCACTGGCTCTTTTAGCTGCCTTTACCAGCCTGAATGGCTCTGACTTTTGTCTTGAGAGCTCGACAAGCTGAATGGCTTGAAACGCGCAGTCAATGAGCGCCCGATGAATGGCCGTCGTTCTCGTGATCCCCGTTTACCCCGGCGCCGCTTGACCCGTTTGCTGGAAGGAGACGACGTCCTTTGTGGTCTGCCGACGCACAACAAAGGGGACGAATTAGCCCGGATTTTTTTTCTCTTTTTTTTCCCCCCTCCTGCCCACTCGGTGCCTTTGCTTTTCCAAAGAGCCTGATTTTCCACACAGCTGGAAGCTGTTAACGCTATACGATGAGCATCCGTGCAAGTAGAGAGGCCAAGGAATACAGTGACAGGGTGAGAGAGAGCGGGAGAGCGAACATAACTTTCTATAAAGAGCGTGAGAATGAATATTTAAAAGTGATGCTCATATAAACCATAAAAAGGCATGAAAAGAGACCTTCTTTAAACATGTACAGCCTTGAGCCACGCCTCCTTGATTCATATTAAATTTGCTGTACATTACGTTGAACACATGTCACAGGCCGCAAGATACAATTTGTACAATCGTATTTGTTTACGATTGAGTTACAACCTGAGCAGCGACCTCATTTCCCCTCTCGTCTGTTCCAAGCACTCAGCGTTCAGCATCACCGGTATACTAATCACCGGTCTGATCACCTGCACCTGTTTCTCACTGGATCATGCCTTAAGTTAGATGTTTTTTTTTAAAGCTTGAATGGTTTATAGGTCACTGTGTGGCTGAACAACAGCATTCCTTTTGAAACTGCTCAAGTACGGAGACTGGACTGAAAATAAGAGACAAAACAAGAACGTCTGGCTCTTTGGAAAACAGAATAGTGCACATTTCAAACTTCAACTTGTTCACTGTCGACTAAATTCAGTAACTATGGGAAAATTATCCGTTTCGATTAAACAGCTATTAAAATATGTCTTGAGATCTGCCTTAAAACTTTGTCTTTTAATTCCGTAGCCTGAAACGAAGGGAAGAGGGCAGATAGTACACTCAGAGGAATTACATCATCGTCGTCGTCATCCTCCTGATCTGTACCTGCTGCGTAGGCAACGTCAGAATCCTGATTAATCCTATTCAGACTTGGAACTCAAAAATAATAACTCTAAAGAAATAAATACTGGCTGTACTTCATGACCCTGAGCTCATTTTTAAAACCAAATGAAAAACAAAGCTATGTTTTTTCTGTTTACTTGTTACTTTTTTTTTAAGATCCTGACCCACCAGTCGAGCGTGTCTCAGAGAGTGTCTGCAAAATAAAACTCTGTTCTCTCGCTACCTTATTCACCTTATTTATGTGTGTGAGTGAATGGGTGGGAGGAAAATACGGACAGCATGCGTGTGTGTCTCCAGCTTCTCAGCCATCTGTCCAATCTGGTGACCCTGAATCCTAGAGCGGGCTGTAGATAAGGACTGCTACTCATTTCTCCGGCTCTCCGCAGAGAGACTTCTCGCAGACTCTTTCTCTCCTTCCAGCTGCCCTGGTTTAATTCTGACCAGTTCAATCTCGTGCACGTGTATGAATACAATCACCTTGTACACCATTTGCATTTTTTATTTTTATTTTTTCCCTCTCACTTATCGCTCTTCAGTTACAGAGCGTGAGGAAGCCGAACAGAGTGTGTCCCACTTCTTCTGCTGATTCATGAAAGCCAATTATCTCATCAGTCACAAATCAGCCCGCTCGTTTGAACAGGAGCCAAGTTGTGCTCGTGGCGGGCTGTGCGGCCAAACGCGCGCACACACACACACACACACACACACACACACACACACACACACACACATATAAACACACTCTCTCTCTCTCTAAAGCAAAGCGCAGCTCATTCGTCAAAGCATGCTGATGATAGATATAATTCGGCGTTCTACCTGATCTCATAGGGATAGCTTCAGAGAGATACGTGACTCATCCTGCTACGCTTGTTCACTAGGAGGCGCTAGCAGTACACACTTCGCTGGATTAATAAACTCTTACCCACCCGAACACCCTTTGTCACTAGACTATGTTAGATTCTTTCTTTTCCTTTTTTTTCCTATTCACAAACTGCAGCACATGCAAAGATTCACTGTTCATCACATTTACAAGCAAACCTCAATGAAGAAATCCACACTGCTTAAAAATATATTAATAATAATAATAATAACAACTCCACAAACAAGGACAAAAATATAATTTAACACATTTAACATGAATTTGTTTCCCCCATTATAAAGCAGATTTGGGTGAACAAATAAAAAAATACATAACATTATAAAGTCTCATCAATCTGCTACCTTCTCACTGCGAATAACAAAAAAAAAAAAGGCGAGTGAAAACAAAACAGGAGGAATCTGTCAGTAGGGCCAGGGACAGAGAAAGAGCGCGAGTCCAACAGGAACCAGTCGTTCCTGGCCCGGCCCTGCTGCACACAATGGCCTGGAGAATGGAAGGAACCGCGGGCCAGGCAGAGATAGCGCCACTGTCAGGAACCTCGGGGCGGGCAGGATGTCTCTGCCCCCTGATATCCCCCCTCTACGTTCACACACTCTCTCCTCCTGGCCTGCCTGAGATGTTTTCATCCTCAGGTAATTACAGCCGGAAGCCCCTGTGGGCCTGACCTCTGCTGTCCCAAACAGGCCCGGCCTGCTCTATCTGCCTTCCGCAAGATCCGCCCTGGGCATCAACAAGCCCGTGTGCCAGACACAGTGCCCGGCCGTGCCACGCCGCGGTTAAATAACAAGAAGCTAGGACACTAGAATCATTAAAAAAAAAAGTTTTTCACACAACATGGTACTCTACAGATGAGAAGAGTCTTGTGTCCTCCAGCTAGAGTTTGAATTGTATTGATTGTATTGTGACCTCGGTATTATAAGGTTCTCTTTTGATGTTACTTTGAATGATATCATAATTAAAGTATAATAATAATAATTTACACTAAAGGAAAAAAAAATTCATGCATCAACATATTGACATTAAGAGCAGAATTCCCACTCAGGCATAATATATATGTAACATAAATAATTGTTCACAACTTAAAAAACTGCCATGTTTACGGTAAATTCTTTAAATAGAATCGAGTACATTTACAAACTCAATTTACTGCAATGATATAGACATAATATCTACATGTAAAAGATAAACAAGGCCAAAATACTTATTTTTCTTTCTTTTTTTTTAAGAATAATGGATGTTTTTTTCCTGTTGAGTTTATTACTATGTATTGGTTGATATGAAAACATATATGTAACATACTTTGAAACTATATAATAAATTATGTAACCTTGTTAAGCTGTGAGTTAACATTAAACAATGTTGCTTTGGCTGAATGTCAAAACCTGTTGTTATTTTAAAAGCCTTCATATATACAGAGGCAGCCAAAACTTCAAGAAAAGAAAAATACAGTAGGATGATGTATATTATATTACTATAATATTATCAGATTGTTATCATATATATTGCGATAAATACAAGTTTGTATTTTCCTGAAGTGTGCATTTTTTGGCTGATACATAAAGCATTTTAAAATAACAACAGGTTTTGAAATTAGAACTGTCTTATAATAACCTTGTTTAGATTTAATTGATTTGAATTGTATCCCAGATGACTTTGACAAATCGCTCCATGGTAAATTAACCTGATTACGAAACTCTCTGACATGTTGTCTAAACATGAACCTTGGATATCGTAATGGAAATGGATATGGAGTTGGAAATGGAGTTTTTTTGTTTCCATCGTGCTTTTCAACCACGGCAGTGTGTCACCGATAAACTGTTTTGTGATGTCATCACCTACACTGGTACAGGGGAGCAGTGGAAAGGAGAGTCCGCTGACCCGGCTGACCGGCTGTTGCCATGACAACCCGGCACTGCAGCTCTGCCACAAGGTGCATGAGGTGAGTGGCTTATTGTGTGCGAACGACAGGTTAATTGAGATTTGCTGGAGAATAAAGAAGTTAAAGCAAAAAATACAAATAAAAAAGAACAAACAAGTAAACAAAAATGGCAGTGAAGCCGAACGTTCTGTTTTTTTCCCGACCCGGATCCGGAGCACCTCATGCCTGAGTCGTAAAATGGGACGCTGTCTTCCAGCGTATGTGTGCCATTAGCATCCCTCGTTTGCTGTTAAAGAAATCCTCAGAGCTGTATCAAACTCGCAGGCAGGCAGGCAGGGGAAGGAGAGGAAGCAAAGAATCAGAAGAAAAGCGAAGGAGAGGACGTGTGAGTCATCGCAGTGATGATGGTAGAATTTCAATATCTTTCACTCCATGAGAATCTGAAGCTGGAACACTGCTTGCCATTGCCGCGACCAAGATGAAAAGCAAATCAATTACACAAAAAAACAAGAATAAGCAGAACAAGAATACTCTCTCTCTCTCTGTTTCTATAGTTAGTACAGTACGTCTCATCCACACACTGACGTGATACTAATTCTGCAGCTGGGGAAACAACACAGTGTTATCATGTGACGTTCATTTCACTCTAAAAAAAAATGCTGAAAATGATTTTTGAAAACTTTCCTAGTGACTGGTCTAATAAAAACAAAATAAACCATTCCAGTTGTTCCACATGTCCGGGAGACACGACGAAACATTTGTCTTGAACGAATTAAAGAGTGACACTTTGACTCAATTATAAAACAATTTATAGTTACGTTTAATGTCCTGGAACGTCCTCATGAACCGACTTAGTTCCTGTTATCGCTTATGTTATAACAGCTATATATATAAAAAAAATAAAAAAACGTTGTTTCTTCATCAACCTCACTGTAAAAAAAAGCATGCCATAATGGTGATAAATTAGAACGTTAAAGCTGCGCCACAGGGACAGTCTGCCCAAAAGAGTTCGGTATTAGGGTTGGGAATAATCCTAGACCTCTCAGTATGGTACAATATCTATGTGAAGATCTATTTTGTATTGGGATTCTGTTATTGTAGTATCACGATTAAAAAAAAACAACTCCCAATTCAATATATATATATATATTACTTTTTTGAATAACAAAAGTCGATTGTGGCGTTTTTTCCCCATCTCTTAAAAACGTCTCGCTTCACGATAATTTTGATGCATTAAATTTTCTTTATTACTATATATATACTTATGTATAAGGCTTTGGTTTACTGACCAGAAGGTCAGAGGTTCAAGCTCCAGCACTGCTGAGCTGACCCTGTGTACTGACCCCGTGCTTCCTAACAAGCTGGGATTACGTAACGCGGACAATTTCAACACGACTTTTCTTTATTCGCCGTTGCGGAACTGATTTGAGAATTCATCAGCGCTGCGGTTTTTAGCAGGTCTAGCTTCGTTTTTTAGGGATTATTTCCTTTAGCCACATGACTACCTGATGAAATTGGTTTATTAAATGCAGCGGTGGTCTGTGGTAATTGTCCTTTCAAAAAAAAAAAAGGAAAAAAAAGAAAAGAAATGAAAAAGAAAAAAAAAAGGTTTGATTTGCTGCTATTCCAGGAAAGAGATCTTAAAAATACATTACGGTGATGAATATGGCTACGCGACCACAATCGGCGTGGTGAAATGAGGAAACAAACCCACACGCTAAATGAGATTTCATGTGATCCCATAGACTTGGCTTTTCCCGTTGTTCCTCTATTCTGCTCTTCTGTTCCTATAGTTCTGTGGCTTCTGGCACTCGGGTCTGGATAACTCTCTCTCTCTCTCTCTCTCTCTCTCTTTATAACCCTGTATGTACACTGACTTCCTTGCTTTCCTTTCTCCTCCCCTGGTTTCCTTTGCTGTGTTCAGGTTAGATTCTGGATCCTGCAGATATTATCCTCTACATCTTTTTTTTTCCTTCTCATATCTTCTGTGCTTTCAATGACAATGCAGACAATGGAACACACCCCACCCTCCTCATATCATCTTTTTCCTTTCATCTGTCTCCGTTTCATTTTAGTATTTTTTTTCTTCCTTTACATTCCGCTTATTTCCTGCTTGTTCTCGTTTTATGCTGTATGATTTTATGGAGTGCTCTGATGTAGCTCTTAGATTCTCATTTTTGTACATGAAAATAAATAAATAAATAAATAAATAAAAAATAGATGTTCCAACACTGCTAACGAGTAAATCCTAGCGGGCAGAGACACAAAACTGAATTGCACCACAAAAACCTCTAGCGTATGACGGTGGACAAGACTGCATTCCTTTTTATTTTTTATTTTTCCCAGTTTTACCACAACTGTGGCTGCTACCTCTCTTCTTGGAAACAACTTTCTATTGGCTCACAAGCTCCACCGATCAAACTTTGCCTAGATTCTGGTAGCTACCAGAAGCAAATATGTCAAAAATCTAGATTTTGGCTTTCTATTCAGAGAATCACCTTCTAGTCTTTGTTCCTTTTTCCTCTCATCTATATTTCACACGATAAGATCCAATAAGATTTCTGTGTCAGGAGTCATCCTCCGTCCTCTTGGTCGTCCTAATCCACTCTGGTGGCTTCACTCTATTTCCATCTCGTAACGTGTGATCGGGTTGTTCCCGGAGGGGCCCTCCTCTTTTCCTTTTTCATTGCGTCCGTCCGCTGTGCCAAAAACGCGGATAAATAATTGACGACGAGTGTGCCTGACTCGGAGCTACCTTTCATATGGTAATTACGCACAAACTGTTGTTTTGAATAAAGCCATTCTAGATTCAACCTTCCTCTTCGTTCAAGACCCCCGCCCCAAAATTCTGTGGGGCGCTAGGGGTGGCAGGTGGGAGTAGAGACAGGGAGAGAGAGAGGAAAATGGTCCAAAGGTAGATAAAGCCAAGTACGTTTATAGCTCTGATTTATCACGGACACGAAAACACGTGGGCACACACGGACACGAGGGACGCCTGCAGCACTCGGCTGATTCAAAGGGCCTTTTTAGAGACTCGTGCTCTCTCTCTGTACTGTACGTGGATGTCTCTCTGTTCGCTAATCAGCTATCGACGTTTACCTTCCTGTGGCGTCATTAAAAGAGATCAGGATCATCGTCAAACAGACTACGTGGCTTTATGAGGGTGCAATCGGTCCACAATTTTGACATGATCGCCTCGTTTCAAGGTGACGAAATGCGTACTACAGAACGACCTTGGCAAAGAACGGTGATGCTCGCACCTGTCACACCTAATTAGACAGACACAAATGCATATTGTGGGAGGGAAATAATTTAAAAACAAACAGAAAAAACATAAATATAAATAAAAACAAGGAATGTCCAACGCAAAAATGTTGCAGCTGTGGAGTTTTACCTTCTCTCTCTCTCGGCACAGCTGTGAATTATTATGTGGACAATTTAATACTGCCAAAGAGGAAATAGCAGATTAAGATCATATCTTTCCACCACTGCCAAAGTGTATGCTTGTTGATCGGCCTCGGAGGAGAGAGGAACGGCTCAAAACAGACGCATCCTTTTAAGCGCCAAATGGCTCGGCTGCAAGCAGTGAGTTGTTGCCTTCTCTTCCTCCCACTCTCTCATCTTCTCTCTCTCTCTCTCTCTCTCTCTCTCGCTCTCTCTATGCGGCTATAAGTAGGGGAAGTGCAGACAGAGCTGTGCTTTAGGGGATAAACTGTTCTCGCCAAAGTCCTGAGAGGCAGTAAGCAATTTGTTCGGTTGCTGGAAGAATATTAAGAATGAAAAACAAAAACAAACATTATATGGAAATTATGGAAAAAAAACTCAGAAAGGAAGAAGAAGAAGAAACACCCACACAGATACGCAACCTCACCCTCACTGAAAAAGTTATTACATTTTGTAAATGGTATGGAGAAATGGCAAACATATGTGGGGGTCGTCGCTCGGCGCGGTAGTCAAGGCTAGGCTAATAGCGCAAGCAGAGCTGGGAATGCTTGTCCTATAAAAGAATACTTGTTACTGAAAGTTGCGGTGCACGAAACCAGATGTTGATAAAAAGACATAAAGACGAATGGAAATGCGATTACTGGCGCGTGTAAAAACACCCTGCAACAACTTAAAACATTTCTGACCTTATAAGGCGAGACAGTTTTATACGCTCGGCCCGGTTCTTTTTTTTTCTTTTTTTTATTGCTCCATGAGAACCCCCCTTTCTGTGTTCAGGGGTATGGTCTTAATCTCCGCGCTGCCACAATCTGCACTTATTTAAGCGCTGGCGCTGAGGTGTATTTTGGAAGGAATAAATCAGGGAGGGGATCGCGAGGGCATGAAATAACACTCCGCGCCGCAAATCCATACCGCAGGCATCCACGAGTTCATCCATACAGTACCTTCTCCGTCTGCTGTGAAAAGCCGCTGGTCAGCAACTTTTTCCCTTTTTTTTTTTTTTTTTTCTTTTTTACGAGGCTAACCACGCTCTGGAAACTTTCAGCTGGTTGGAAGGAGCTGACACCTGACGGATTTTTTAATATAAGTCAACAGATTTTCAGTTTTACTCTTTTAATCAGTACGCCGTAAAGAAAGGCAGCATTAATTAATCTGATGCCTTAAAATCAGTAACATTTTAGCGTAGGAGACGGTAGCCTCGTCTGGGTCATGATCACACAATCCACGCGAGTGTATAAACGATGTTCCTCTGAAGCAGCAGGAGAGATGAGGTGGTTCTGCGGGTCGGCGGCCACAAGCTCGGCTCGTTAATGGCTGTCGCGCATATAAAGGTTAATTGATACACTTATCGTCGGCATGGATCAATATGGCATGGATCACTGTCCTCTATTCTCCCCACCTCCGCCCTTATCCTCCTGTTCTGCTCGCTAATTAGCGACGAAGGCCTGGTTGACCGGGTCGCCTCGTTTCGCCGTTTTACGAGCGGTGTGATGATTATGTGGAGGACATATACGCCATTCTCACATGCATCTGCTTTGAGAGTTGAGGTCATGTGACAGGATGTTAAGCCGTTCTCATTTCCGTTTAAGATGAATTGTTTAAGATTGTTAAGATTCCGTTTAAGATTGAATGAAGTGCACTTTTTTTAGCCCTGCCTTAACAGGTACTCTCCGGGGAAGATGGTATTTTTATAATCTGCAACATAACCAGCTTGTACCGGAAGCCTTGGACCACTCAGGAATCGCTCCTGGCAGGGGCAATTCCTTCCCAGGAGTTTAAAAAAAGCCACGAAAACACACAACCGTAAACAGGATCCCAGGCTTGTTTTGTTCTCCTTATTTTCTGTGAAGTTTTTTTTACGTATTGCCTCTCGCAGCGAGAGATCTTTATCATCGCTCTCGGTTCGTCGATGGCATCTCACCTATCCGATCCGGGATGTGGCCCGACATTCTTTGTCTGCTACTGTGGCACAAAGAACAGAAACACACCCGTTGAGGTATTTTGCTTTCTAACACGGTGCTGCGTTTACCGTTGGCCACGGCTTCTCCATGTCTGACGTGCTTGTTGTGTTAAAACAGTCTCTTCGTTCTTTCATGGGGAGATAATGCTAAGTAATTCGCCGCAATTCCCCATTCAATTGGCACACTTCGGATCCGCCAGGGGTCCTGCTCCATTCAACGGCGGCCGTTTAACAAAATGAACGTGTTGAAAAGGAGAGGTCCGTCCCGTCTTTTAAAAAAAAAATTTTTTTAAGAGTTTCTCTTTACCGCTGCTGTTTTATGCCTCTGCCGGTTTTTTATGAATTGGCTCTGCTGAAAAATAATTGACACTGGGCATTCTTCTCACAGGCACCTGCTGATCGTTTGGCAACAACACAATTTTCCTGCATGCTGAGCGAGCGAGCGAGAGAGAGAGAGAGAGACAGAGAGAGAGAGAGAGAGATCGTGACGATTTCTCTGGTAGCTCATTTTTGAACGAGCGTGAGAGACAGGTGAAAGGAGAAACGGAGGAGCAGAACGACAGGAGACATGAGAGGAAGAGTAAAGCCTGGTCAAAGTAACACCACCACTTCTCTCTCTCTCTTTCTCTCGCTCCCTTCCTCTCTCATTCCACTACAGTGTCTTTGTCATTCGGAATTCAATATCGAGTTTAATGCTCAAGCATTAAGCGTCTGAATGCTCAGTGGCGGGATTTCAAAACGCCGCCTGAACTGCTCCAAATACGCATCGACCGACTGCTTAAAAAAAAAAAAAAAAAACGAGCGTGGCTGTCGTCGGTTCTATTCGTCCATACTTTTTTTACTTCTCTGCCTCTCACCTTTCTGCGGGGCGAGTCGTCATCGACTGGATATGTCGATATGTGAAGTGAAACTGCAGGGGCTCACTGTCTTTGTGTATTGATCCCAAGCTCTTGAAGCTGTCTTAAAGCCTCGAGGGCTCAAAACTAATCTTAATTATACCTCCTCTTTACTGGGCCACGTGGGCTGGCCTTTTCATTAAAACAAAAAAAAAAATGTATCAAAATCCATACGTCAAATTTAATAGGCTGGGGCTAATAATAATAATAATAAGAAGAAGAAGAATATAAATAGATGCTAGTAAAGATTTGGAAAGCAATTAATGTTCAGGATCGAGTGGTGCACTAAACCATCACTGCTCAGCTTAACGTCTTCACTGAGCATCTTCTTTAAAAAAAAAAACAAATCAATATGCATTCCATTTTCCATCGATATATACTGATACTTGAATCTATACATCTATAATTTATATGCGCATCAACTGAAACCAACCTATTCTTTCTCACCACCACTGCGTGGCCATGTGCGACTGCGCGGCACACGCTTCCATCCGCAACACCTTCACCAACCCCGAATCTTTTCCACCTTTTTTTTCGGGCTAATCTTTAAATGTAAATTCGGTGATGGGGAAAATGGAGGAGGCGCGGAGATAACGGGTTACATCTTCACTCCTGGCGCCAGCATCGCTGTTCTGCATCGCTGAAAAAAGCACCTATTCAATAAGATTAGCTGCTGGCGGTGCGTGCGGGCTTTTGTATTCATTAAACGCACGTCCCTGGCTTATCGGAAATAAAATAAAAAAAAGAGAGAGAGAGAGAGAGAGAGAGAGAGAGAGAGAGAGAGAGAGAGAAAGAGAGAGACGGGGGGAGGGGGGTTGAGAGTGGGTGGGTGAGTGGTGGCGGTGGTGGGGGGTGGGATTGGGTTTGTCAGGATGGCACATTGTGTGCAAGTGTGAGGGGAAGGCAATGTGCATTAGGGCGATTACAATATCAGCCTGGTCCAGATGGAGGCAGGAAAATAAATAGAGAGAGCGAGAGAGAGAGAGAGAGAGAGATAGACAGCAGAGGAAGACAGGGAGGAGGTTTTTGTATGTGCGTGACTGGGTGAGAGAGATTGTGCGTATTGTGTGTGAATGCGAGCGACAAAAGTGTGCGAGCTCATGTCGGGATAACAAAGGCGAAGAGTAGGAGTCGTTAATTGGCAAGTGAGTATTGGATTAACAGGAGTGAAAGACAGAGGAAAATGAGTGTGTGTGTGTGTGTGTGAGAGAGAGAGAGAGAGAGAGAGAGAGAGAGAGAGAGAGAGTGAGATTGAGAGAGAGGGGGGAAAGAGAGAGAGAGAGGGAGAGAGCAGGAAGTCCAGACACCTGTCAGCTGGAGCAGGAGTGTTTGACCAACTGCGGTCGATGCTACAGATGTAAAGGAAGCGCTCGTTCATCATTTCATCAACCGCTATGCAAAAAAAACACAAAACCGATCCAGCCAACATCTTTCTTTCCTTTTTACGGCGTGTTAATATTCCGTCCTCGTGCTACTCGTCGCTCACTTGTCTCTCTTTATACATCCTTCTCTTGTTGATAAAAATGTGTTAGCCGTCGATGCCTCTTATCGATCTGGAATTTGGATTCTGGATGGCATCGGCATCAATAATTCATCTTCTAACCCAGCACGGTGACTGATGTCGAAGCAAATCGACAGCCCTTGTGAAGGAAAAAAAAAAGAGCTCAAGAGAGGATCGAGTGTGTCTCCGTGTGGTCCTCCAGTAAATATACAGTATGAGCCTCGCTCAGGATGACAAAGCGCAGATGTTTTATCTGATCCGGTTTCTACTAGGGGTACAAATAAAAAAAAATAAGCATAATTTAAAATAACACTTTTTTTTTGTGGTTACAGCTTAATGTGACGGTTCTTTCGGTTTTCCTGATAAAACCAAAACATTTGCAGTAAATGCAAACCGAGTAAGACCGAGCACTCAGACAGCATACTTTCCCTATCAAAGCAAATGAAAAAAAAAGTAATAAAAAACAGGCTGTTTGATTGGTGCGTGGTTCTGATGGGCAAATCAGCTTGAGGACGCCATTTGGGTGACATCACTAATTAAACCAGATACTTGGAATTCAGCCAAAACGTGTGCTAAATCGCACAGTAATCACTCAGCAGCCAGTTGCTCGCACGTACCGAGCAGGTGTTCGAGAAAAAAAAGAAGCCATATTCAGATGCACTGTACTGTACGGAGCACGTCATTTAATCATCGCTTCGTGACAGTTTATAAGAAAGTAACGAGCGGCTTTAAACGCAGACGTGTGCAGCCGGCGTGACCCTCCCGGCGCTGAGCTGTGGCCGGGTCTGGTTTCGTGTGTTTGAGTGGGAGTGCAAGAAAGGAACAGGTGTGCGACGCTGCGGCTGTGCAGATGGCTTCGGAGAGAGGATGATGCCGTACCGCGGCCCCAGCTTAAACCTGTCCTTGTTGTGTTCGACCCTGATCGTTTACTTATCGAGGATTTACCTCCAGTTTGACTTGAATAAGCTCCCTGAACACTTAGATGGTCCTAAGTGGATGCTGACATCCACGTGTTGTGCGAACAGTATGTGTATACACAGCCCTTTCTACCCACAGCATGCAACTAAACCTCAGTGTTAGTTTAGTGTTTCCGTTTTTTGCATAACACATACATGTTTTTTTGGACACCAAGCTGGAGAAACATGCAAAACTCCAGAACGTAGGGTCATGATGCCTTCTGTTTTGGAATTGGGCTTCCTTTATTTCTACCTTTATAGCACTATTTCTAACTTTTTTTGTCATGCAATATAATTCATTTGTAAGGTCAAGTTATGCTGAGGTTGCAGTGTTACCAGGCAACACTGGATCATTTAGTCAGAGACATCCTCTTCCATGAGACAAACCGTAGACGCAGATACGCATACTGATCACTTCTCTTTGAATACTAATTTTATTTATTATTTTTCCCCCTTTTAAGCGAAACTGTCACATCATCAGGTTTCCATTGCAAATGCGAAATAATTGTGTTGTTAAAGCTCATACAGTCCCAAGTCTTTTCTTTTTTTTTTTCACATGCAAAGTACCAAGTTGGTTACTTTTTCACCAAGGGGGAAAAAATACGTTTTGGGAAAGCAGCCGTAAAATCAGACATGAGAGCTCGGCGGCAGGACTGCGCCTGCGCATTGGGGAAAACACGCTCCGTCTTTCGGGCTGATTAGAGCGCACGAGCTGATGAGTCCAGGGGCTCAGCTTCTGTTACTACGGACCACTAGTTATGTTTTTGTTTTAGCTTGCATGGTTTATTTTTAGTTTTTTTTTTTAACAGATTAACAATGTCAACTTTAAACACTAATTCTAAATGCTGCATATGATTATCTACAGTCTGTAATAAGTAGTAATATTATTATTAGTAGTAATTAGTAATAGTACTAATTATTACTGATTAGTACACATGCCGGATACAGGTAAAATATAACTAAACTGTATTCCATAGCCTTTTAATTAGTTAATCAACTAATATAGGATTTCATAAAATTATGCAGACTCTGGTGCATATAGTTCCTAAAGAGACATCTCGACACACAGGATATTTAAAATAAAATTATTACATTTCTAATATTATGAGATAGTAAAGTAGACATTCTGCGTTCCATTGAGCTTGTTAGTAGACTAAATGGTCTTGTACAAACTCACTTATCGTCTATACTGCTTTATCCTGTATATAGTGTCCCGGGAGACTTAGGGCACGAGGCGGCGTACACCCTGGACGAAGTGCCAATCCATTGCAGGGCGCACACACACACACACACACACACACTATGGGCAATTTGGGAACGCGTGCCCTAACCCGAATCTGCCCGAAGGAGGAAACCGGAATACATGGGGGAAACCCACCAAGCACGGGGAGAACATGCGAACTCCATGAACACAGACCGAATCGAACCCGGACCCTGGAGGTGCGAGGTGACAGCGTTCACCACTACGCCACCGTGCCACCCTTATTGTATTTAGCAAACACTGAGAGTAATAAACCACTATAAACAGCTACAAGGCAATATCTGAGGCTCTTGGCACATCCTCTAAATGTGTTAATGAACCCCAATCACAACAACACAAAAACAAACACACACAGCCCATCAATTAGGCTGGAGCAAAACCAGAATAAATAAATAATAAACAAAAATGACTCACTGTATGTGAACTTACACTGAAAAGAGGCAGAAATTCCCACCATGCGTCTCGGTTGTTCACCAGGGCAAAATTAATCCCCTGGTTGTTGTTGTTGTTTGTTTGTTTTTTTTTGTATTGTTTCTTGAACGTGAAAACGTTATTCTCTCCTGTACGGGTCCTGGAAGTTCTCCGCGTCCGTTTGAAAACGTCCGTTGGAAGGCAAACGTGCCGAGAGCTCGCGTGCCTGGACTGGGGAAAGCGCGCGACACCGAGAGGGAGAGAGAGAGCGCGAGATGATGCTGCGGCGCCCGCTCGCGCGCTCCTCTCCTCCGCTTCTATTTCTGTTATTTCTTATTGTCCCGAGGACGAGGAAACAAACAAAATGAACACACCGCGCTGAGGAGGTTATAAGTGCGAATCCCAACGAAAGAAGGAAAGAAAAAAAAACAATAATAAGGGGACGTAAAAAGGGGGGAAAAGAGTCGTCGCGTGCGAGTCTGGCTCTCGCGCTCGTAAGGTCCGCGTAGCCTACCCGCGCGCGCACTGAGGAGCTCTGCTGCTCTTTTGCCTCTAGTCGGCGAGCTCGGGGAAAGACCCAGGTGCACGATGGGCGGGGCTTGTTCGTGGTGAGCGAGGGGGGAGGCGGAGTCTGAAGGAGCGGACATCTGGAGATCGAGCGCGTGACGGATGGTGAGAACAAACACTTTCATTAACTTTCACATTAAGCAACAAACACTTTCATTAACTATCTTTGAGTCTTTATTTTAAAAAAATATTCATTACTCAATAGTCAATGTTTTAAATGCATTGAGCTTTAAAGGCATGGGAGCAATCAGTGTGTGTGTTTGTTAGGGGGTATATACTGTACAGTTTAAGGATGGTAAGAGAAACCTGACTAGACAAGAAGTACACTATGTCCGCTACGTACAAACATTCGAGTTACAGACTTTTGAAGATACAAGATACTTATGTTTAGTCGCAATACTTATATACTTACGCAATGCTATGAGATTCTTTTTATTTTATTTGTCACATACACAGCCATATACAGTATGATATGCAGTGATCATGATATCGTCGGTGTTCTGACGAAACATCGTAACTAAATTTTTCGCCAAAATCATTTTTGTTCGTGTATATTAATCCTTTTTAGTGCAACATGTAACTTACTCTGTGCTATATATATGCTGTATTTGTCTTGGATACATTTGTACAATTTCTTTTTTTTTTCATTTACATTTCAAGTGCATTTTTTTTTCGCTCTCCTGAAATTGAGTTACGAGGTTTCATCAGCATAACGTATATAACATAACGTATATTGCCAATTGTGTTAGTATCCTAGTACATAGATAATTACAAACACATTGGACTTATGAACGACCCCTCGGAATGGAACCTGTTTGTATGTAGGGGATTTACTGTGTATGGACAAAGGTATTTGGCCAAACCTGGTAATTATTGAAGTTAGGTGTTTCAATCAGGCCCCTTATCCACAGTGAATTGCACAGTTAATGCGTCAGCATACCAAAACACCTTGGACAAGTTGAGAAAGGCCATTTTCTATTCCAACATGACTGTGCCCCAGTGCACAAAGCAAGGACTACAGTATAAGACTTCTTGTTCAACATCAGTGCCTGTCCTCATAAATGCTCTACAGAATGAATGGGCACGAATTCCCACAAAAAAGCTGTTAAAGCTGAAAAAGGGGACCAATTCCATATTGATGTATATGTACTTGGATACAATGTCATTGCAGGTTTGGTAAAATACTTTTGTCCATATACTGTCTATTTCTCTCTCTCTCTCTCTCTCTCTCTGCAGTAACTCAAGGCAAACACTTTCCCTCCCTGCCATCTGGATCTCATCTTGGCCTGTCGAGCCAGAGAAAGCAGAAGCTTCGTTTACAGCCTGATGATAACAGCCTCTTTCACGCAGATGCTATTGAAGTTAATGCATCGCAGGCTGTACTCGCGATCTATCTCTTAACCCCAATGCAACCCATAAACTGTATACTCCAATTTAGGATGCATAATTTTTTTTTTTGGTGTATACTGCATCCCCAAATAAGGCGAGTTAATGTATAAATGTATTATACTTTGTGTGTTTATACCAAAGCTTAATGAATAGTTCAACTAGGACGTTGCATCACAAATAATTTTTTGATTTTTTTTATACCTTTTATCACCTGATATGCAAGATCTACAATTAGCACGATCTCAAAGAATGTATGTACAGTATATGAATTGTTTGTGTCAACAATTAAGATAAGGTATATGAATTTTGCAATAATTGTATGATAAAAAAAAACTTAAAGCCCCGTAGGTTCCATCCAATAGGATACGTTCATCATGGACTGGACCTGAAGTTTAACCTGCTTGTAGCTTGTTGTATAAAGCTGAGGTCAGAACATCACCGAACACCCCCTCTGCTTTATCACAACGACTCACTCGGCTCCCTTTTGTGTGTTCGAGAAAAGCTCGCCGCGACAATCAGACAGCAACATCTTGACACCGGAGGTGCAAGGACGGCGCTTTAGGAAACCTGCAAGGGAAAAGACGCAGGTTCGAGTGGCTGCTGATAACAGCGGCGCACACCAGGAAACACACTGCACTGTTTTCTGCTGCTGCGGTTCCTGGAAGTGGAAGCCGCCCAGGGTGACGGGCCACGAACATACAGGATACCTCGCCTGTACAAGCACACACACATACACAAAGAGAGAGAGGGAGAAAGAGAAAGAGAACATCGCAGGCTTCCTGCACTTCCCGAGCTACCACTGGGCCACCTGTGACACACACACACACACACACACACACACACACACACACACACACACACACACACACACACACACACTGAACATCGCAGGCTTCCTGCACTTCCCCGGCTAACATTGAGCCACCTGTGACACACACACACAATCAGTGAGAGCTGGTATGTTCAACTTGCATAATAAGAATAACAGATGAACAATGTATCGACACAACAGTTTTTTAAAACGAATGCCCACGTCGCCACCGCTACAGATACCGGCCAGTCATAATCACAACAATGAGTTATGAGAAACGGATACAACAACAACATACAGATCAGGATGTACACGACTCAAAACAGGCATGTGTATCAGGACCGGGATCGAGCATGAAACCACAGAAAACCTATTTGAAAGAGAGGTTTTAACTTTCATGTGGTTGTAAAAGACATGTCGAATATGAAACTGACCAGACAAACAAAGACCGCATTCATGACGAGCATATATGAGTTAATTCATTGTTAACCAGTAGGCACAGGTAGGATTGCAGGACATCTTAAAGACCAGTTGAGGCCCAAAAGTCTTCATGATGTCTTCAAAAGAGACATCTCACTCTCACACACACACATCGTCTATACCGCTTTATCCTGTATACACGGTTGCAGAGCCTATCCCAGGAGACTTAGGGCATGAGGCGGGGTACACCCTGGTCAGATATACACACAAACACACTCACACACTACCCCCGTATTTGGGAACGCCAATTAGTCTAACCTTCATGTCTTACCCGGAGGAAACCCACCACACACTGGGAGAACATCTAAACTCCATGCACACAGAGATGGGAATCGAACCTCGACCCTGGAGGTCCAAGGCGACCTCTAAGCTGCTTCAGGATTAATTAATGTAAGGCATCTTCACAGAGTAATTAGTTATGTCTGATTGTCGAGAAGATGACCTTAAAATGACCTTCAAGAAGTATTGAGTTTAGTTTTTATATATATATCATACACAATAAAACTCCTTTGTGGAAATAAAACCAAGCACAGAAAACAAAAAGGAATACTGTTTCATGCCTGAAAGCACAGTAAGTCAGATCAGTCTAGAATGTCAGATTTATAAGTCTCCTAGTGCTCCAGTTTAGGGATCTAGGTGCCATCGTAGTATGTTGCACACTGTGTATCGCCTCTTTTTTTTTTTTTGGTCTTTAAAGGTGCACATGTTAAAACCATCTCCCTGCCTTCATACCCCTTGATGCTTAAAAGTTGACAGACAAGGCACACGATGTGTAACGTCGCCTTCCTTGTCAGTCTCACACAGAGTGAGAGAGAGAGCGCGAGAGAGAGAGAGAGAGGCAGGCTGCCTTGTGAATCACGCTCACTGAAATCTAAGCATGTAGATGAGAGATGGAATGAAATTGCCTTGTTGCTGCAACTGGAAGTGCACTCAGCTGAATGACTTTTCCAGAGTGCTGTCTGCAGCACAGACAAATTAAAAAGCCAGATACAGTATTAGACGCCACATACACACACACACACACACACACACACACATACAGAAGAAGAGAGAGAGAGGGAGAGAACAGAGTCAACTATTCTGAAAGAATATGACTGTGAAATACTTATCTGCTTTTCTCTTCGCTGTGTGCCTAGAAAAATATATGTGAAGTATCTCTGTCAAATAAGCCAAAATATTTAGTTTGCATGCAGAAATTCATTCATTTTTTTATACCGCTCATATCCCAGGAGACGTCGGGCACAAGGCGGGTCCACCGTGTGTCCAATCCATCGCACACACTGCAGGCAATTTGGGAACAGCAATTACCTTAATCTGCATGTCTTTGGACTGTAGGAGGAAACCGGAATACTTGGAGGAAATCCACCAAGCATGGAGAGAACATGCAAGCTCCACGCATACAGACCTGAGGAATCCCACTCTCAAACCCGAAGGTGCGAGGTCACAGGGCTAAACACTACACTAACATGGTGCCACCTTGGATGCAGAAAAGATTTCCCTTTTTACTGTATGCACAATGATTTCTAAACAACAAAACCTACCACTATACAGCAAAGGATGTACTTTTTACCCAAGCAATGATAATGGAAATTGAATCTTAAATTATACCACAGCGCGGCTGAATACTGGAATCTGATTTGTCTGAAACTGTTGATTAATTTCCCCATAATGGCATCGCTGACTATAGTTCTGGATGCAAAGCATAATTAGAGGATTATATTAATGCACTCTTTCTCAGACTTTATATATATATATATATATATATATATATATATATATTATATAAAGACAAATATATATTTTTTAAAAATTATATATATATATATAAATTATATATATATAAATTATATATATATATATTAAATTATATATATATTTTTTGGGGGGTGTATATATATATATATATATATATACTGTATGAAAAAAATATACTGATATAATGAGTCCTTGTGTAAAGAGATGTTTATATAGCATTTACAGATGGAGTCTCCAGTGTCAGTGGCTTGTGGCTTTACAGTCAGAGGTAAAGCTATAACTTTCTAAAGTTTCTACCCCCGCAGGAAGGTCTAAGAAACAAGGATGTTGAGTTTCCTGGTTTAGCTGGCAACATTACAAGCGGTAACACTGTAACAGTGACTTGAGGAGATTGTGAGGAAACAGCTGTTTGTTGCTGCTATAATGTAAGTGATAACAGGAATGTTGTAGATGTTCAATAAATGTTTATTGTAGCTATGGATCAAAAGGTTGTGTGTTTGATGTTACAATGAAATACTGTAATTCTTGACCATTTTCCATTGAATAAAAGAAGTTAAATCATTATGTCCAGTCCAGCTTGCCCACAATATATATATTTTAAATTTATTGCATATTTATCTTAATTAGTAGTAAATTAATAGTTATATATGAATGAAAACATTACGTAAAACCATTTATAAAATGGCAGACCCTTCCAACATACGGCTATAACATTAACCAAATATCCCAGATCTCAATCTGATTGGCCCCACCATGCAATCCATAGCACCCAAAGGCACTAATTAACTGGTGCCAGACACCAAAGCACACCCTCCAGAGTGGCACAAAACCAACACAATATTGGGCTTAATGTTTTGTGTTGTGGTTGATACATGGTATTGGAACAACTGACCATTTCACATCATGTGATGCTTCCCCAAACTACTGTCACAAAGTTTAAGGTACACAATTCTATAGAATTAGTTCCCTGGAACTAAGAGACCCAAACTTGTTCCAGCATGACAATACACAAAGCAAGCTCCAGGAAGATATGGTTTGCCACGGTCGAAGTCGAAGAACACAAGTATCCTGACCTCAACCCCACAGAACACCTTTGGCGGGAATTGAACCAGAAAAAAGTCTTCGCACCAAACATGACCTCTGACCTCACTAAGACTTTAATAGTAGGCCAAACTAAAAAGAGTCAGGTTGACTCAAGCAGAACATTTGGACACTAAATAGTTGAATATAAAAAAATTAAAATGGCATTTTAATTCTCAGCTCAAAAACAACCTGAACACAGTTTCTGTTATTATGAATAGGATTTTTTTATGTTTCTTAGAGACCTGGCTCATGTTACTTTTAGTGAAAATCATTCTAACCCAGAAAACAACAACAACAAAAAAACTCGTACACTATCTCTACACATCTACTGTATAACATATCCAGTATTTCAACGGCCTCCTTGTACTCTGACAATTCACGTCAACTCCATTGAATGCGTCAGAGTTTATAACTGTACAAATCAACATCTGTTACACTTATAAAGTGTGGAAAAGTTTTATCTTTTCCACACTAGATTAATACAACAAGCCCAGCATTTGGCAGACATCTTTATCCAGAGTCACTAAAGATTTCCAGACATATTTCTGTTAAGTAATGTTGCCAGAGGATGTCTGTAATGATAATGTCCAATTAACATTGGTTAAGCAGACGCATGTCCATATAAATAACAGATGGAAGGGTTTCCAAATTATACTGTATGCATGGCTGTCATACCGAAATAGCTGGAAACATACTGCATGCAAAACTTTTATCGAGCAATCATAAACTAGCACTAGTCAGACTGTAATACTTAATGAAAATGAATTTTCTTTTAATAAGCTTGTCATAGTGAATGTTACAGCACAAGCTAAGCTTGATCAGTAATGAGCCATTTTGGTATAACATGTAGGCATGTACTGTAGCTAGGCTGTATCTATGCTAAACTTCTGTATACCTCTAGAAACTAGCTCCTGCTCTTATTAGCCTACTTGGAGATATTGTGTAGTTGGCATTTCAAACTCAAAAGCCAGTTCTTTGTTTAGTCTTGGCACAAAACCACAGAATAAGACAGAACATGTAAATTCAGACAGATTATATGCATATTACCAGGGTATCCAGATGCATATACACCCATCACCCATAACTTAAGCAGCGCTGTCACTCTACCTCAGGGCCTGGCTTCACTGGACCTCTGGGGGTCTGCTGTGGTGTGGCCGATGCATCCCATGGGTTCTTAACCAGACTGAGATCTGGGAAATTTGGAGGTGCCAAATTGGTTGGTGCCACTGGGCTCTTTGCCTGCTGGCCTGTGTGCGCAGCGGGCTGTGGTGCACTGGATGCTCTTTCTATTGCTGCATTGGCTTTTCTGCAGAATCAGACCAGACGGTTCGGTCTTTGGACACCGCAGTCATGAGTGAGCCATGGGTGCCCATCATTCTGTCACCAGTTTATATAAATAGATAAGTATATAAGCAGTGTTATTCAATTCACCTGGAGGGTGTGATAATGTCACAGTCTGACAAAACAGGCTGACAAAAAACATCCAATGAGTATCAACTGTGTGGACAGATATGCCTTGTTGATGATAGAGTTCAGAGGAGAATATCCAAGCCCACAAAAAGGCAACGGTACCTCATATAACCATTTGTTACAACCGTGCTGAGCAGAAAAGCATTTCAGAATGCACAGAATGTTAAACCTTAAGGTGGATGGGTTGGTTACACCAAATCACATCAGCCAGGAACTTTGAGGCTGAACTCTTCATCTGTCCGGTTCTGGCATTCATTACATTCTGATGTCTGTGATTGATACAGAGTTCACTCATCTATATTATATAGATAGTAGTATATTATATATAATATTATACTATATTATGTATTATATAGTAGTACTATAGAGTTTTTCTTTTAGAGAGAAGTTAGACAAGTACACTAAAAAATTTCACTAGAAAGTTTATTCCATCACCTGGCTGTCAGAATAGAGATGCATCTTGAGCAGCGGAGGGCGAAAACAAGACATGCTCTAGCCCATAACTCTAAATTCTTTCTTCTGAAAAACAAAAAACAAAAAACAAGATATACTAATGCCCCAAACTACTGGCTCCAGTTTGAAGTACAGTGGAACCTCGGATTGCGACTAACGTGGTTTACGAGTGTTCCGCAAGACGAGCAAAGATTTTTAATAAATTTTGAATTGGAAACCGAGTGCAAGTATTAGTTTACGAGCGCCGAGTATCATGTATCACGCATGCGCTTTTATTTTGACACCGAGTGTCAAGTGATCACAACTGAGCCAATGATTTTTCTCTCTCTTGCGCTACGGAATTGTGGGTTGTGCTCAACATCTCCCTCTCTCTTCTGTGTGTGTGCACGCGTAATTTGACACTGTGCCCCACATGCACCGACACACACACACTCTCTCTCTCTCTCGCCTTTACTCACCGTCCTATGTGTTCGCACGCGTGTAATTTGACACCAACACACGCACACACACTCTCCCCGGCTTCACACACACACACTTTATTTACACAGAAAACTCTGTTCTGTCGCGATTTTTTTCAAAGGTAAGGTGCTGGTTCATTTGTTATTTTTTATTTTTTACTTTACAACAGTGATTCCGTTAGTATGCTCATGCGAGTGTCATTAGAGAGATTTCTTTTTTTTCCGTTAAAACAGTGTTTGGGTTGTGTGTGTTTGTTGTGAAACTTAAAAAGCGAGGGGAGGGAGGAGGTGTTTTACTGTTTAAGACGAGGCGAGGGGTAATTCCACACACACATACAAATACACAGTGCGTGCGCGCACAAATGGAAACACTTATCTGTCGGGATAGATTTTTCCTTTTTTTAAATGTTAAGTGCAGGTTAATTTTTTTTTATTTTTACTTTATATATTGTATTAATTATTTTTATGCATTTATTGTTTTGGGCTGTAGAACAAATAATTTGAGTTTTCATTGTTCCTTATGGGAAAATTCTATTTGATTTACGAGTGTTTTGGAGCACGAGCCTGCTTCCCGAACGAATTATGCTCGTAATCCAAGGTTACACTGTACATCGGAAACACAAGTTGAAATGATTGTCAGTGTTAAAATGCTACAAATGCTGTAGTTAGAGATTATGTTGTAAAGCTGCTGTAACATTTCTTGAATGACATTAGTGATTTGAGTGAAACACCACATTTGCTGCACATATGCGATGGTAACAGGCTTTCTTTGCACCCTGTGGTGGTGGTGGTGTACACACTAGCAGGGAGAAACAGGTCCAGCAGATAGCTCGTGTACAGAACACATCTGATTTTTCCGAGTGCCTGCTGGTGTCTTACTCCCACTCCTGACTTCCTGTGCAGAGTGTGTTTGCTGGAAAGAGGGAAAGGCGATGAAGGAAAGCAAGAGAGAGTATGATTGTCTGCCTGATTCACCATTCATTCAGCCTGAGCTTTAGACTTCCCGAATCTTTGGGCAGATGGAGTGGCCCCTCACTTTAAACACCTGATATGAAGCCATCCGTCATGCTGTAATGCAGCACTTGGGGCGGGGGCGGGGGGGTAGTAGCTGGGCACGATGCCTGAGTGCACCTGTGATGGACTGGCATTCTCCCCTGATAGCATTCCCAGCCATCCACTGGACCATGGAACAGGTGGATGAGAGAGAGAGAGAGAGAGAGAGAGAGAGAGAGAGAGAGAGAGAGCGAGTGCAAGAGAAAGAATAAATTCATAGAGGCTTTGGGGGTTGAGGAGAGTTGCGAGTAGGGGCTAGGAAACTACACATAGCTTTCTCTCCTGAATACCAATGATACTGAAATCTCAAAAGCCTCGTACCACTGCAGCAAAACACGGCGTCTTGTCTCGGAGCAAAATCTGCACAGTTCAAATAAGGACTCTCATCTTAGGAAACGAGAAGTCAAATGAAAACTGTAATTCCAGTACGGTAAAGCATGCCATCAGTATTCTGTAGGAGATCTCAGGTTCAGCTTTTCTCTCTGCTTTTTTTGTTTGCATATAACCTCACATCTCACATCTTTCCATTTTCTGAGGCACTTCATAGTATGCATGGAGTATATGCTGTATATCAAAAAATACGGCACAATACTATATGGAATAGTGCTGCACAATTATTTAAAAAAAAATAAATTAAATCGCAGTATAGGCCTGTGCAATTATTATTCGCAAAAGGCTGAATTTTTTTTACAGGTAATGTATGCATAATCAGGTATTAATATAAAGGGGAAATTAATAATTTGGGTATTTTTTAAAATATGTTTTGGTACTATATAAATATTGGCAAATATCCTATTAGCGAGATCATTTTTGCCTCGATTGATACATTTGAATAGTAATGGTACTGTAATAGTTAAATAGTCCAGTTTAAAAAAAATAAAAATAAATAATAATAAACTAAGTGAGTACACCCCTCACATCTCTGCAAATATTTAGTTATATCTTTTCATAGGACAACACTGCATAAATGACTCTTTGACACAATGAAAAGTAGTCTGTAAAGTTTGTATAGCAGTGTAAATTTATTGTCCCCTCAAAATAACTAAAAGTACAGCCAATAATAGCTGAACCCCTGGCAACAAAAGTGAGTACACCCCTAAGTGAAAATGTACAAATTGAGCACAATTAGTCATTTTCCTTCCCCTTTGTCGTGTGACTCATTAGTGTTACACTGTCTCAGGTGTCACCAGATAGCAGGTGAGTTAAATTTGGTATAAAAGTTCTTCCACTCTTTCAACCTGGCCACTGAAAGTTCATCATGGCACCTCATGGCAAACAACTCTCAGAAGACGTGAAAAAAACTAATTGTTGCCTTACATAAAGATGGCCTAGACTATAAGAAGATAGCCAACACTCTGCAACTGTGCTGCAACACAGTGGCCAAGACCATCCAGTGCTTTAAACCAGACCAGAGAAGACCAGACAGGTTCTTCTCAAAACAGGCCTTGGTCGGCCAAAGAAGCCGAGTGCACGTTCTCAGCGTGAGATCCAAAGATTGGCTTTGGAAAACAGACGGATAAAAGCGTCCAGCATTGCTGCAGAGATTGAAGGGATGGGAGGTCAGCCAGACAGTGCTCAGACCATACGCCACACACTGCATCAAATTGCTCTGCATGGTTGTCGTCCTTGAAGGAAGCCTCTTCTAAAGATGATGCACAAGGAAGCTCGCAAACAATTTGCTGCAGACATGAAAACTAAGGACCAGGATTACTGGAACCATGTCCTGTGGTCTGATGAGACCAAGATAAACCTATTTGGTTCAGATGGTGTCAAGCGTGTGTGGCGGCAACAAGGTGAGGAGTGCAAAACCAAGTGTGTCTTGCCTACCGTCAAACATGGTGGTGGGAGTGTCATGATATGGGGCTGCATGAGTGCTGCTGGCATTGGGGAGCTACACTTCATTGAGGGAATCATGAATTCTAAAATGTACTGTGACGTATTGATCCCCTCCCTCCAGAAACTGGGCTGCAGAGCAGTGTTCCAGCATGAGAATGACCCCAAACACACCTCCAAGATCACCACTGGCTTGCTAAAGAGGCTGAGGGTAAAGGTGATGGACTGGCCAAGCATGTCTCCAGACCTAGACCCCATAGAACACCTCTGGGGCATCCTGAAAAGGAAGGTGGAGGAGCACAAGGTGTCAAATGTCCACCACCCCTGTGATGTGATGTTGTGATGGAGGAGTGGAAGAGGATTCCAGTGGCAACCTGTGAAGCTCTGGTGAACTCCATGGCCAAGAGAATTCAAGCCGTGCTGGAAAATGATGGCGGCCACACAAAATATTGACATTTCACATATTCATTTAGGGGTGTACTCACTTTTGTTGCCAGGGGTTCAACTATTATTGGCTGTATTTTTTGTGATTTTAAAGGGGACAATAAATTTACACTGCTATACAAACTTTACACTAACTACTTTTCATTGTGTCAAAGAGTCATTTATGCAGTGTTGTCCTATGAAAAGATATAACTAAATATTTGCAGAGATGTGGGGGGTGTACTCACGTTTGTGACATACTGTATATACAATTTTCTCCCAACTTCATTGTCTATACGCTGTATATTCCTGTACCATACACCTGTACCATGATGACCGTTGTAGGTATAATTCATTTGCAAAACTTCTTCCTGGTTGAAGACATGACATGATGAAATTTATAGTCATATCTTTGTCATCTATGATTTTTAAAAATTTATTTAGTACTTTAATCTGTGCACATGCCATCCGGCACGTCAGGTGACGGATACTCCCTACCCTGCAGAATATACAGTATAGCCATCGTGTCTGTGGCAGTTACTTAAGGGTTTGGGTCACCAGCTTGACACTCGTCATTCACGCTCTATGCGCAATTTGGGACATGGGAGGAAACCAGAGTACCTGGAGGAAGCCCATCAAGCATGTGGGGACCATGCAAACTCAATGCACGGAGGGACAAGCCGACTTATATATATATATATATATATATATATATATATATATATAAGAAAAGATTTCGATACATTCTATGCAGTAAGAATTGAGTGTAACAGTGCTGTAATATTATAGCACTTATTATAGCATATAATAGTTGTATATGTATATGTATATGTTACTATATACAGTTTGTGCTGTTTTATATAAATACATACTGTATGCGGCTATTTAAAGGCACTTGCAATAATGTGCAATAAATTACTAGCACATAATAACTGTTAAGAAACAGGATCTGGTTAATGGAAGTCATTCATTAGGGCTGAAAGCAGAGAGTTTGTAAAGCTGTAGGAGGTGACAGCAGTTGATGTTTCAACCATAGCAGTCATTCCATAGGGTCAAACACACTCACAAATACAAGCACAAAGCAGAATGTAAACAGTGTCATTAGACACAACTTCGGTCTCCGTGGAACGCTTCGAGTCTAAGATCCAATTTGTCAAGGAAAACAATTAGCAGGGAATGATCCGTTACATTGCCTTTAATGAGCGCAGTCAGGTCGCGGCACTAAAAGTGGCAACACGGAAAGGTCACTGACGGTACACCCACTCACCCCCTTCCCTCCACCGCATCAGGGGGGTGATGAAGGAGTTACACATAAAATCCGCATAATTGCTCATAAGATGATTGAAATACTGCAGTGGGGATATCAGAGGATTCATAAAAACACCATTTCAGACGTGAATTGCACGATAAAAAAAAGTAAAAAATTGGAGCCACAGTTCTTAGTCAGTTAGTTTCTAAGAGGTTCATCTGTCAGTGACCTTGGCAAGGCCTCATTGCACGAATGATAGAGACAGTGGTTGCCATAACTATTGTAACCATGGCTACCGTTTGACTGCATGGAATCCTAGACTTTTGTTAGCACTGAATGGGATATTTTACTTTCAGTCAATATTCTGGACCGAGGTATCACAAAGGAAGCCTCCTCATTGCATGTCACAGACTGATATACCATAGGGTTCAATTGTCTGAATGTACTACTGACTGTTTTTAATCAATTAGTCATCAAATGTTAATGACGTTTGGTCAAACCGTGTTTTTTAAATAACATTATTTCATTCATTTAAAAAAATGTCAATGTCAGTAGTCATATGAGCGAGGATCACGATAAAATCACAGTCACATGACAGTCTTTTAGTTAATAGATAACTCTTAATGCTGGGTTTTAGGACTTTACAAAAAAATACAAGGGGTGTTCAATTGAAACCGGGACTTGACATTTATAAAAGACTTAAAGTATGGTGATGAGACTCTCATCTGTATATGTACAAAATCTGAACACGCTTTTTAAAGAAGGCTATACGTCCGTTAATGAAAATCCTGTCTCGGAGCCAACCGCAGTAAACATTCAGCTAGTGGAATGCCTGATCTCTGAAAATCAATGGATAAATTGGTGCCAACTTGTGGAAGAGACACACCCGTCTTTCGGAACTGTGAAACAACTATCCAAGGACACCACTTACACTTTATGGCTCAAAGCCATTTCCACATGTTTGGGCCATTAAAGGAGTTCCCGCGGGCCAGCGTTTCAGCCAAGAAGCGATCATGTCTCTGGCGTACTGATAAAAACTTTCTAGCAAGCACTAGTGAAAATGCTGGGATAAGTGCATTAGGTAGTTTTTAACAGTCCCAAAAAGTCCCAGTTTGACTCAAACGCCCCTCATAGATGATGAAATAGGTGTGAAAACAAAACCTTTTATAACTTTCCTACATCTACTTAACTGAGTGTTTATTTTAAGAAATGCATTTTGGATAATTAGTGTAAAGGAATCCAGCTTAATAAACCCTACTGTATCTCCAATGCACCTTTTTATTTAAAGAACATATAAAGACCAATGTTTTTTCCTTTTCTTGCCTGACAGGAGTGGACATTGTGAACGACATAGAGTTTCATTTACACATAGCTTTCAACATAATCGTTCATGAATATGTATTTTAAAAATATGTTTATTGATGCCCCAACAACGGGCTTCAGTTTTTAGCAAATGGAAATAATTGTCAGTGTTAATATACTACAAATGCTGTAGTTGATTATTATGTTTTAGAGTAAAGACTGGTTGTTTGAGTTACTGTAGCTTTCCAGTAAACCATCAACCAAAATCAGCGATATTATATAATATGTTTTGTCCATTGTGGTATTAAACATGTACACTAACTGAAACTTTTGATCCTTATTTGTGAAATTATTTCTAAGGGGATTGCTAATCAGAGAAATCAAAAGAACCATTTCCTTGTGCTTATTTGGCAAATACAAACGCAGTCTATCAAAGTTTTGTCCCAAGCAAATCAATTTGGCATGACGCTCCCCACTACACTGCCAGGTCTGGCTAATTGCAGAGGCGTTTGTGCTCTCTTTTCTCTTGACACGCTCGCTACCATTAAAACCTAATTCCGCTTTCAGACACGAGGACAGCTCCCTCAGCTGCTCGTCTCTCCCTGTCCCTGTCTCCCATTAACCGATGCCAGGCTTTAACTACACAGAAAAGTGCTCTTTATGTCACGGATCACTAGCTAACCTTTATGAAGGCAGGCTTTATAGGGCAGGTCTTATAATCAGTCAGTGCAAGACCTTCATCATCTTCTGTCATGGCTGCTGTCGAAAAGAGGGGGAAAAATGGCCTTGCGCTTTCACTTATTTTTATTTCATTGTCATGAAAAAGCACTGTTTCTCAGCACTGAAACCCTACAGAACTAAACCCAAAAGTAAACTTCTGTCTTCTCTGTCTTTGTCTTCTCACGAAGCAAAATACAACCTGAAAGTCAACCATGTGAAATAAAGGCTATATTATTTGAATTTGAAAATATATACAGAAAAATAATTCCTTGAGTGCTGGATTGTAAATGATGTAAATGTGGCTTATGTTTCCACACAACATCACGACATCTGTCCACCACTAACCACCCCCCCCCCCCCCCCGCGAGATTTTCTCCCTAATTTAATCATGCCCAATTCCCCCCCGTCACTAGGGGGCTCCCACATTAAGGCTACTACTACCACTCATTCGGGAGGGCCGAGGACTAGCGCGTGTTTCCTCCGAACCACGGGACGCCAGACAGCAGCAAGAAAACAACACATTGTCTTCTTAGTAATAGGCGTTCCAAATAGCCCTACTATAGGCGTATACTACACTACTAGTTACTACACTAGTTAGCTTCTAACGCAAGGCTGAATCCCAAATCCCAATGAATCTCTAACCCCTGAACAACAACTCTACTTAGTCGGTAGAACAAGGAATTAAACAAACTACATACATAGCGCTTTCTGTTTTGCGCTGTTTAAGATTCAACCCCTAAACAGTTACTTAGTTATTAATTACAAAGCTTGAAATGACAGAATAGGTTAACGTAAGCTAAGCATATTATACTAAATATGCATATGCATATTATAGATAGCATCATCTCATTTGCAACATAAGCACTGAATGAGCTAACGCTAACTCTATCCAATGTTATGATATGTCATTACCTCAGAAGGTGTACAAATATGTGATATGGGATAGAGTTAGCGTTAGCTCACTCAGTGTCACATATTTGTTCACCGTCTGAGGTAATGACGTTATGATAACAAATCAAGCTTCTTCAAATGAATATCCTTAATACCTTCTTCATCCATTTTCAAATGCTTGTTTCTCTTTTGATTATGTTACAAAGTCCACCATAGCATACCGCATATGAAAATATTTAGCATAACGGAAGATCTCGGTTGCAAGGTTACTCTTTTATCCGTGTGACAAAGCATGAGGTAATCATGAGGTAATTTTCTGATCAATTTTCAGATTTTGTTGAAATACACATTATAATATCAGTTAACAGTACTTTTCTTGTCCCCTGCTGCGACTGACGTAATGCTAATCACATGTCTGAAAAAGGTCAATATTAGCTCTGCCTTTAGGGTTTACAGTATATTAAGTCACATATCTGAATACTTTATTGTTGTTTCTATAGTAACAACATACAATATGTATAAACATAAACAGTATGGTTTTGTATGGTGGTTAACATAAAAATGTGAGGTAACAGAAAATTTCTAACTTCATATACAATAAAAGTATACGAAAAATCTAAAGAATCTAATTCATCTAATCATTCAAATGGTTAATTATTAACAAATTGCTAGTGTATAAGTGGAATAAGCACTCCTGTGTAATGACATGCTGTTATTAGAAAATAATGAACTTTGGGGAGGTAATTGTAAATTCTAACTCTAGTTCATATGGCACCACATGACAACACCCTATCATTAATTATTTTCCTTATAACAACACACCCTGTTGTGTTTTTCCCTCCTTACTTAAACCACGATCGAAGTCTCTGGCATGCTCTAACAAACATGCAAATATTCAGACGCAGGATTAGACTCCACTATTAAAGACAGCCAGTCAGAGCAATTGTTCTTCATTATTATATGTGAGCATTTTACAGTTTATTCATTATGTTAATCTCTTTGAAGAGACAATACACTACGTGCAGCATGTTTTCCAGTACGAACAGCCATTTGCATTAAATAACTTCGGCGAAAACCACAAGTTAAATCAATAGCTATGAGCACGCATCCATCAGTGCATTCAGAATAATCAATCACAACAAACAAAAGCTGGTAGGAGCCATAAAGCATCGTCTGCGGTTGCCATGGGAGTTGATACGCCTGACTTAACACAGACAATGCCCTGTGATTGCTACTACAAGAACATGTCGTTTTGAAAGGGGAGACCAGTGAGGAAGATGGTGATGGAGAGATGAAGAGAGCCAAAATGCCTCTGCATTTACCCAGCATTCTACTGCAAGACAGAACAGCCTAACTAAATTTATCAAATAAAAACATGTCAATATTAATATAATTATACTCAAAATGTTGATAGGTTCAGTCGATAAAGCTTTGTTCTCGTTCATGAATTTCAGCATTAACAATTAATAAACGATATGTAATGCAACTCCTTTGTAGGCTACAAACATATAGTAAGCTTAAAATATGTATACACTCTTCAGGAAAAAAAATTATGATATATATTATATTCATACTGTATATTATCATACATATCAATATATAAGGTATAGCGATAGATTTAGTATTAAAATATTTATATTTAAGTTTTTCTTTTTCTTTTTTTCATATATATATATATATATATATATATATATATATATATATATATATATATATATGAAAACACCAGTCAACCATGTCTGTGGCCTGGACTGAAACCTACCAAGTACAAGCAGCACATTCAAACATGCATATGATATGAACTGGCCAATATTGATCACCAACTATACACCAACAAACTGGTAACAAGATCATGAGTCTAAGCCTCATTCATGCCTGAGAAGAGCAAAAGTTAGCACGCCTTCGTCCAATCGCACAGAAAATTTCATTTAGCACAAATTGCCAAAAAAAGTCCTGATAGGAAGGCATCAGTTCCTACAAATCCCCCAAATCCCTATCCGATACAGCAAATTTGATTTAGAAATATTTTTCTCTTAAAAACTAGAGAGTTTATTATTATTATTATTGTTAATAATAATAATAATAATAATAATAATAATAAATGTATTTATTGATTTTTAGATACATGACTACTTATTACATCGAGGCCTAATTAATATAATAAGCAACGGAAATTTATAATTTCTAATAAGCAGTGTCCTATGCTAGCCTAGTACGTACTGTAAATGTAAAACTAAAGAAAAAAATGTACGTAGACACAGCAAATATGTCTTGGTCAATTGAACGTCTTTGAGAAAAAATGAGCGGAAATCGTGCACATTTTAATGACGATCATCTGAAGAACGTAGGATCAGGGATGTAAGATGGATGACTAGAGCTATCAAACACGAGTTTCTGTCATTTTTAGACGTGTGGCTGACTATGAAAGGAAATGTCATCGCGACGCATGAGAAGCCATTACGTGATTACATGAGAGAGGTGGAAAGTGCTTGACTGTAATAACGCACTCAGTGATTAAATGAGTGTGACTGCCAAGTGGCCATGGCACTTTCAGAACAGCCTTTTTTTTTTTTTTTTGCCCGAAGAGGTCGCACAATTATTGTCAAATCAACACAGGAGGGGTGAGGCAGAAAGTGTATAAAATGAACCGATCATGTCATCGAGTCCAATCAGCTGCAGCCATCCACAGTGAGTGTGAGGGTGACAGGCAAAATAGTGAGTAACCATCAACATATCACATACAACCCATGTAGCCACCGAGCCATATACAGTAGTAAGTGCAGGGGAAGTCAATTGATCCGGGACACTTTTGAAAAATGAAGGTTGGAGAATCTCAAAAAGCATGTATGTATACATAAACATACACTATGTACAGTATATACTATGTGCATGACCGCACCGGAAACTCCACCATAACGCTTTAAATTCTCATCAGTAATTCTTTTTCACAATTAGTATAGGATCATCCAGGCCACTGGAGTGTGAACCACCACCCGTTAACCCTGGCCTCACTCCAGAAGCAGATTTTCTCCCTGCTCCCTGATAGCCCGTGTGCCAGTAGCTGTTTGATGACACTGTGCCATACAGCGGGAGCAGTGGAGAAAGGAGATAAGGACTGTGTTTATGAACTCAGCCGGTGTGGAACGCATGTGGCAGTAAGTCACCTCATTGTGCTGCCTCGGGATGTTATCTACACACGTATTAGAAACAGACAAAGAAGGAAAGAGACTGCGTTAATGAACAGTACTCACAGTTGGACAATGCCACCTCCCACCCCCAGTGAGATAATTTCCACTTAAAATCCCAATCACAGCTATGGAAACACTTCAGCAACAATAACCCCATCACGCATTAACTCGTCGCCTCCGGGGGGGTGTGGGGGGGTGATATTTATTTATTTATTTATTTATTTATTAGTATTCTTTTGTTTCTACTACAGTGACACAATGTCCTTTTTTATAACTTGCTTATGAATATTTAAATACTGTATATACCGTATATATGACTAATTTAAGGAAGATCAGCAAAGATTCTTGGTGCGATGACCACTGGTGTTGCGCAGATCCAGTACTCTACACCAGATCCAGTCCTTGTAGTAGAATGGATTTCACAGAGCATACAATTTCATCTACTGTACCAGTCAAAAGTTTGGACACACCTTCGAATGCATAATTTGCATAATGCGAAATATACAAACATCTCCATCGAACAGTTGATACTGAGATCAATAGTCTGAGGTGCTGGTTGTTAATTGGTGATTTCTGAAGTAACTGACAACTTTAAATGGAATTCTCCTCTGCAGCGGAGATAAGTTTTGGTCTTGCTTTCCTGGGAAGGTCTACATGAGAGATAGTTTCATCATGGTGCTTGATGGGTTTTGCAAATGCATAGGTTATGCCATATGCCATATGTGTTATATTAAAAAAGAACGAAAGAAAAAAAAAAACAAGCTTGTTCTAGAATGTAAAAAAATAAATCAGAACTTTTGACTGATACTGTATATGAAATGTAATAAAACAAAAGCCACAATAAAAATGTAGATACATATAATACCCTAGCACACCTACATAAGCCTAACATTTCATGCATTAGCAAAATAAAATAAGAAAAAAGTGTGTCTTCAGTGTATTGCCTAGCCAGTTGGTATAAATTTACGTTCCTATCTGGCCATGCAACTGCAATACCCCAAGCAATAGCAAAACTATTATTAACACCATTAACTTGAAATCTCATCCTGTTGCCACTTCAAGGCTCTAAACAGAGTAAAAGCAGGATCTCGCTTGTTTTGTTTTTTGTTTTTTGTTTGCGGCAGGCCGGATGCGGATGATAGTTATCCTGAAAAGAGTTTTTGCAGCACAGAATGAGCTAAAGCCGCGCTGACGAAAGTGCCCAAAGGAGAAACACTTAATATTTTTTTTTCACTGTGTTAAAGAATTCTTCTGCCACTTTCTCCCCTACTGAGACATGAGGTGTGTGAGCATGGCAGGACTTTTAAAGGTGTCGCGAGGAGAAGTCATCAGGGGCCTCCATTTGCAGTGAGCGCTCGATTTGTCATAATTATGTGGTTGTGGGGGGAAGTCGGGGAAAGGTCTAATCAATCTGATTTAATTAAGTGCAGTCAGTCATATGAAATGAGCAGAATGGAATTAATAAGCATATTTAAATCTGCATTTTAAACTCAACTAATTATGCCAATTCGAGGCACTTATCTACTTACTATTCTAGGAACCTTTGAACCATTTTCAGTTTTCACTTTTCATCTTTCCTTCCTTTATTTATTTATTAAAATATATATTTTTTTTAATTTATATATATATTTTTTAACGGAAGTAAGTGGGAAAAATACGTATTCTTTATCTTGTCTTGCTTTGCACCAGTTTGAATGCAGTATACAGCATTCCATTACTTATGACCTTGCATCTATAAAAACAGGAGGTAAAATTATTAAAATTAATTTTAAGCTCACTGAACTAACTTGAGTTACAAATCGTAAACCACAAAACAACCAAACAATTTTTTTAAAATACCCTTGCTTATTAATGCAAATATCCAATCAAGCCATCATGTGGAAGAATCATATACTAATGCAGTTTAGGAGCATTTGTTAATATTCACTCTTAAACAACTATTTAATTTGAATTGGTATTTAGTCTGCTAAATACCAAAAGCAAGCAAACACACTTTCTGTGATCTTTAAGAGATTTTCTCCCATCGTCCCATAGTCCAGAGTGGAAAGTCCACATTATGCTCATACACATCTGGTGCAGTTACCTGAAAATGTTTCTTTGATATATATGGAAGATATTGATGGGAGACGTACTATAAAAGAAGCCTTGTGGTAACTCAAATAACCAACATCTTTACAACAGTGGTAAGAAGAAAAGCATCTCAGAACACACAACACATGGATGTCGATGGGATACAACATCAGCACATCACATCCAATTCTGCTTCTGTCAATCACGAACAGGAATCTGTGGCTACAAAAATCAAGTTGAAGATTGGGGGAAAAAAATTACACCAAGTACGGCAGAATGCAAACACATAAATATACCACAGACGTAGAATAGAAGTTCATCACAATGTAGTGCAGAGTGGCAAGTCCACACTATGCTCTTACTCTTGACACTTCTATATGGTTTCATCATATACAATACAGGATCTTTATTTCCCTCCTTTAAGGCACCAAGCATGAGAGCACAACCTGATTCCAAGTGTAGAGGCTGGAAAAGGTTGACAAGTGAGTGCTCTGGTTTCTGAAGCAGAGGGAGATGAGGTGCAGAAAGCGTGACTAACCTGAAGAGACACAAGATCATTAGAAAGCCTCAAAGTAAAAAAACAGACATTTATGGAGAAGGGAAATGCTCAGTGACTGCAGAGCAGAAACGACTGGTACAATATTGTCCAATGCACGTCTACCTTTCACACTGCCTGCCAGTATGTCCAAAGTTGGCTGATACTGGGGATGATAAGAATGCATAAACCGTAATATTACCAGGGTTTTTAGAACGCAATCATGGAGTCGACACATCTTATTTATTTCCTCGTCTAATAACAAGTTCTTTTATCTTTGTACGTATATGGCACTTCATGAATAAAACTGAATCCTTGAGTTACATAATCACAACAAGGTGAACATTAATGACTTTTACTGAAAGGGTGTGATCGTTAATGATGGCCCAAGGGTTAAACATAACTTTTTATTCAGTGAGAATTCTGAGAATTTGATTTGAAATTGAGACCTTGAGACTGCTGTACTGTACAGTATGTTCCAGATTCCATGCAATATATTGTAGGTAAACAACCTAGGCAAAAACCCTGAAACTTAGTAAACCGGTGAAATTCTTGGTCTATCTTTTGAACAGTGGCGCCTGGTGCAAAAAAAAAATTTGGCGGGGCGCAAACAAAATAAAAATTTAACTTTTAATACTCGCCTGTAAATAGGTATTTATCAGGTGATTATGCGGTGATCATTACTACTAGCATAAAATAAAGTCCTGATTCACATCGCATCCAGTCAGCAGCTCCGCTTGCCATAAGAAGTGCTGGAAGACTCGTTGAGAATGGTCCAATCACATGAGCCCAAATATTTTCAAACAATATGATTCGCAAAGAACAAAAGTGGGAGGGTTCAAGGAGCACAGTGCCACGCCCCAAGGATGATTTGAAAAGATCCAATCAGAGATCAGCCTCAAGTCACGTGCTTTTCAAAGATTTACGTGCTTACATAGACACTCGTTTGTCCGGCGCCCCGCATACACGAACACAAATGAGCGTAATACAGGTTAGATTTTTTTATTGCAGATAAATTATATTAAGAAATACATCAGAATATTGTGACTAAATGACTTTATTTCATTATTAAAATGAGTTATTATTATGTTAAATAATTACATGTTAAAGGAGCATTTTTATCTGCCTAACTTTAAGGGGGGCGGCGCCCTGCGGCCCGTATTGACCGGCCACCACTGCTTTTGAACTTATTAAAGAATTAAACCTGGTTTTCATGTTTCTTTATATGCAATATGCATATAACATGCAATATTGTAATAAAGAACTGATAAAGAGTTAAAAGATTGACATTTTATAATGTCTCAAACATTGCATTATTATTTTTATTAAACATTATTAAATTAAGATCTCGCGAATGGGACCATACAGTGGCTGGGTAGTATGCGGTGTGACAACCCACCAATGACTAGGCTCAAATCTCGATCCTTAGAGGTGAAGACATCTTAGTATCTTAGCACCTTAACCGTCTGAGTCACTACTCCAATGTCTTACATTTACTGTTTTCTTCTAAAAATTGTTCTTCTTGATGGATCTGAAAACTTTTTATAATGTAACTTGCCATTCAGCACACCAGGTGATGTTTCCTCAGTCATCTTACTATCCGCGCGTTAAACATACCATCATCACACTGTAACCACACTGTGATTATGGGAAGCCATCAGGGTCAATCATTGGTCATTATGATTAATTTGCGCAAAAAAAAAAAAAAAAAAGGGAATGTGTTCAAATTTTGACAAGAACACAGCAAATGTAAGACACGGGAGTGGTGGCTAAGGTGCTAAGGCATTAAGATGTTGGCTTTTGGCTCTGAGGATCCAGATGTAAGCCTGGCTATTTTGTTGTATAACAAGTAGACCATATATATTTATTTATTTATTTAACAAGCAGACCATATATGGTCTGCTTGTTAAATCTAATATATATTATATATAACAAGTAGACAGTATTTATAATTTTTTTTAGCAGATTTATTTATTATTATGCATTTAGAGTGACTTACATAATTATATATCTTTTATATTACATAAAAGATGTAAATATAAAATTATATTACAATATTATAATTATAACTATATTATATATTATATGCTGGCATGTAAAGCAGTACTGATCCAGTATTTCAATAAAGTTGTGCAGTATAATTGATCAGTATGGAAACAGCCACAGGGGAAAAGCTATTTCTCAGTCTATTTGCGTGGGTGCTGCAGCACCTACAGCACCTGCCTGATATGAGGAGAGGAAATAGTCCATGATTAGGGTGAAGGGCATCTCTGAGATTGCAGGCAGTGTTTCCTATAAATGTCCTCAATGGTGGAGTGCTGATGATTTTTCGGGATGTCTCCTGCACCTCCCGAGGGACTTCATGGTCTGTTACAGAGCTATTGCCATGCCACGCTGATATGCAGCTGTTAAAGATGCTCTCAGTGGTAAAGTTTTAGATTATTGTCCTCACTCCATGCCACTAGGTGCTGGATATCTTCCCAATAGGCCACTGTATTACCTCTGATCAGGCCTAGCACTGTTGTGCATTTTTTAAACTTAATTATGACGTTGATACCATGAACAGGTATGAGGAGAGGAGGTAGTGGAGAGGAGATATTATTCAACATCGAGGGTTGAGTGTGAGACTGGAGGAGGTGACATTGTTACATCAGACAGACTTTGGACTGCTTGAAAGAGAGTGGTGTGGTGATGTCAAGTGCTTTGAGCTTGAGGATTACCTTGGAGAGACTGATACTGTTGAATGCTGAGTTAAAATTGACTAACAGCATCCTGGAGTAAATGTTGGGGTTGTCTAAACCAAACTGATAGGGATCCAGAGTAGGAGGCAGAGCCTTGCAAAGCATTTTGCACTAATGAAGATGAGCACAATGGACTGAAAGTTGTGGGTACTTTGGGGTACTACTTTTAATTCAGTCGGGATAGATGCCTGTGCGAAGGACAGGATAGAGATCAGCCAGTTACACCATACAGACTGAGCACCTGGACAAGGATACCGTCAAGGCCACCTGCTTTCTGCGGATTTACCCTGCTCAGGGTAGTACACACTTCAGGTGGACCTTAAGACTTGCTGCTCACTAAATAGTAGCCCTGAATACAGGGTTGCAGAATACAGTTGCAGGTACACCATTGGGTAGATTAAACTCAATGATAGCCTTGCAAAATATGCCAGGGATTGCCATTATTGTTTGCGTTTATGTTTGGCTTTTGGGTTCCTGGCTACACTGTAATCCTCCTGTCCTGGAGGCTTTGTTGCCCCTCATGCAAAAGGCAGACCCCTTGCTTCATCCCAGGCTTGGTTGGGGAACAATTCAATTTCGTTTCTGTGTGATCACCCTGTGCACCCACGTGTTGACGTTCTTCAGGACATAGTTGGTGTAGGTGTTAATACTGGTGTATAATCCAAGGTGTCCTGAACAGCAAATTGACTTCAATCAGTATGTGCGAACTGCTGCTGGAGTGCAGAGTCAGCCTCTTCTAGCCAGAATTTAACAATCCTGATCATGGGTTTCACACATTTGATGACCAGAAAGTACTTGGGCAGGAGAAGCAATAAGAGGTGGTTGGGTGGTGGAATGGGGTGACATGGTAAGTATCAGCCAGATTGATCAAGTGAGCGCACTTGATCAATCTGCACACCAGGTTTTGTGAACATACAGTAAATGCATAAGTCCTCTCGTCAGCCCTGAAAACAGTGCGCCCCTGTAGCTCAAGCAAGCTGTTTTGGATGTCAATGTTGAGAAATGTTGAGGCTCCACGAAAAATACATTAGAAATCTGTGTGAGGGTCCAGATTGTGAACCGTGAGGACAATCCTATTGTTATTCAGTTTGTTTGCCAGGGTTTGCCTGTTGATGAGAAAAATACTCAGGAGCACTGGTCATTGTGGGTTTAGCCTCAGCTTAGCTCGTCTCCTTAACAGTCTCAATGCCGGCGTCATTCTTTTCCAGTCAGAATAAGCGGCTTGCTATGTTTTGGCTTTCTCACAAGTTCCGGTGGTAACTGATCGAATTTGAATGCATAGTATGAAATTAAAGTTTCATGTGATGGGTTTGCAGGACTAAGCTGAGCAAGTACATGGGATATTTACATTTAAATTTTGCTGACAATCTGGCAGACGCCCTAATCCAGAGCGACTTATATTTTTGTCTCATGATACATCTGAGGAGTTGAGAGTTACAGTAAGGGTCTTGCTCAAGGGCCCAACAGTGACATCTTGGTGGTCATGGGGCTTGAACCTGAAAATTTCCGAACCATAGTCCAATACCTTAACCCCCAAGCTACCCCTTATATTTGTAGTTAAATATAAATGAGTAATCAAGGAAATCTGCACCGTGTGCATACGAGTGTCTTGGGTTGGGTCAAGTTACATCCATCCATGCACAAATCTCTTACAGGAAAATCACAGTTTACAGTAGCGTGGTGTAACCCAAGTTACTAAAGATGATGATTATTTTAAAATAATAGCAGGAGAAAGTTTTTATTTCTCTCTCCTTGATTTAACAATTTACCAACAGTTACAGTTTAACTCTCACCCACTCATCGTCTATACCGCTTTATACTTAGACAGGGTCGCGGGGTGCCTAGAGCCTTTCCCAGGGTATTTAGGGCATGAGATGTGGTACATTTTCTTTCTTTCTCTCTCTCTTTCTCTGTCTGTTGTCCCTTAGCTTCATTTCTCTTATTGCATTATTGTATATGTGTCCATTGAGAAATGTGTGCCAGTGTGTGTGTGTGTGTGTATGTGTGTGTGTGTGTGTGTGTGTGTGTGTGTATGTGTGCACACGCACACACATCCCAGTCAGTCCTGTGGCCTTGATTTGTAATAAATGGCCTGGCGTCTCTGCTGGAGATATTGATGCCGGGGAAAATGAGAAAAGACGAGAGGGCATAATTAAATTCCAAATATCTCTACGGCTGAGGGAGGTTCTGGAAACGTTCGCAATATTGTGCTGCGAGAACGGCTGAAGTTGTTGTCAACAACATGGCTCCCGAGAACCTCAAGGTGTATTCTCGGCACACTTGTTCAGCCTACCCCCAACCCACACACACACACACACAAACGTGCATACACACTGAATTACTGAGAAGAATCAGCGTGCCGAGATGCCTATCAACAATGCAGAGGCTTGCCAAACAGTCATGTATCGGGCGCTTTCATTATATAACAGAGCCGGCACTCAAGCGCAAATGAAGAGCAAAATCTGATTAATCACATTTACATAACTGATCATAAATTTTCCCCGTTTAAACAGAAACCATAAAATATCCAATAACCTAAAGGACTTTGCTTGTCCTGCACAGCCGCTCTCTCGCGGGGTCCCTATTCCCCTCCCCAATCAGCCTGCGATGGAAATGAGCTAATTATCCCTAAAGTCCTGGAGGGGATGCCTGACCCTGCGCTGCTTATTAAACATAAGTTCCGTGTAACCTCCGAACACTAAATCAAGGGACATTATCGGTCCTTGGAGAGTCGAAGAGACCTGGGGAGTCAGAAGGGTTGGACTAGAGTGGTGTCGTGCTAGTGAGACAGCTTGCAGAAGACCTTGCTCTTTCTCTCTCTGCCTCTCTCTCATACACACACACACACACACACACACACACATAGACACGGCACACAGCTCGTCATCAATGCCGTTTGATCAATACAAGGACAAGTAAAGCCATCATTGACTTTTTGTCATGTCATAAAGAATTGACCGTTTACATTCACGGTATTAGTTTTTCTCTTATTATTTACACTTTTGTCCTATTTGCGCCCATTACCCCTGGTCCGAATAACCTCTGACTATTACTGTCTCATATCTCTGGAGCAGATGCATTAATATTTGAGTGCATTTCAAACCATTAGACTGTTTGTGGTCGATTCTGGCGTGTTTTTAACTCTATCGAGTGCTAAGGGGTTATCATCTGTGCCGCCCCTCATTCTTGGGATTCCTGGAAATAGATTAAAAAAATATATATTTTTAGTAGTTTACCGATGCTGGTTATTAGACCTAAGTTTGAATTGTTATTGGAATTTCCGACGTCTATTATTGAAATGCACTCGAGGCGTCAATTGTGTCCTTTGTGTGTGTATCTGTGTGTATGTGTGTGGGTGTGTGTGTGTGTGTGTGTCATAAGATTAGCCTTTTCCTGGCCTATAAATGTGCACATCTGCAGTCAAGGCTCCACATCTGTTTCTCACATTTTCCCCTCACATTGCTACAGGGAATGAGATGAGAAAGAGTGGGTGAAATAAAAGCGAGAAAGAGAGAGAGAGAGAGAGAGAGAGAGAAGGCAGAGAAAACAATCAGGACAGCTCTCGCTTCATTCCTCTCCGCCGTCCCTTCATTCTCGTTCCATTTCTCAGTCAGACTGTTCAGTGTTGTGCCATTATCATTCCAAACAGAAAAAATCCAAGTGTCCTCATGTAGACATAGACTATTGACTAAAATGTTTCAGCTGTATTTTTGAGTCAACGTGGCTATTTAGGAGGACAAAAAAAAAAAAAAAACTGGTGCAACCGTATCTGTTGAAATTCTGTTTAAATTCCTCAACCAGACTTCCCATTTTTAATGCTTTTTTACTCCGTGAACAAGAATGTGTTTTTTGGCCTCTTGGTAGAATTAAAAATGGATGTCGAGACTCCACTCTCTCCTCTTTCTTTTTATTTTTCTTCTTGATTTCCCTTTTCTTCTCGCTGCTTGACAGCCCCACGAGCCATTTCATCAAATGTTAAATTGCAGTAGTGTCTATTATTCCTGCCAGACCGAGTGAAATATAGGAGAACACGATGATGGCGTCTCTGCTCGTTCAGTCCAGTTGTTAGCTGCTCCATTTTATCGGTCAAGAAGTCAAGCGTCCTCGTGTGGGCCGGACCGTTTGGCCGAGCTGCAGTTCCAGCTGCGTTCATCCTCCCCTTCCCGCTCGAGCAGATGTTTTGAAGCATGTTCAGCTCAGACCGGGCCGCACTGACCCTCCGAACCTGGTAATTGGTGGAACGATTTGCCCTGGTTTACATAAACACTCCCCGAAAGAGCGATTCTGCTGGGATACACTCTTGCCCTTTAAGAGGGTCAGGCGTTTCTCAGATACACACCGCGGGAGCAGAAAATGAAACTTCAACCCACGAGTAATGCAATAAAAACTGTGTCCATCAGCAAGTATGGTGAAATGTTCTGCTAGCTACATTACAGATGCAGGAGGGAAAAAAAAGAGCATTTGATTTCAATCGTGTCTGCATCTTGGCACATCAGTTGAACTGTTCATTCATCTTTCAAACCTGGTTCAAACATGTATAATGTTGTGAGATTAAATCACATGCAAAGGTCTTAAACTTAAACAGATGTCATCTTCACGATTCCTTGCATGTCGCAATAGTCAACCAACAAAAACGTGCTGCATCAGGGCATCCTGTTCCAGCGTAAGCGTTTGTGCACTTAACTCGCCACTTTGCCGATCGGCCCTCTTGGACGTGTGTTGAATTGCCTTCGAATTGATCGGATCCTGTATTACTTTCGACAAATTTCTGTAAATGGGCTCAAGCAGCTTTGAGGCATGCAGGCATAGCAGGGCCGACAATGGCTTCCATATGGAGGACGGGATCGTGCAGTTTCCCCTGCGCTCCCCCCCTCCCTGTCTTCACTTCAGTCATGGCAGTCATCTGCAGAAAATGCTCTCCACTATTGCCCTAACCACGATGACAGAAATGTTAAAGGGGTAGGAAAAGAAAAAACAACAACCCATATACTGTATGCACCACAGGGCCACATTAGCTCTCTAAGAAGATTCAAATAGGCAAACTGACGTTATGTACAGTACTTGTATTGAACAATACATAATACATAATTTTATAAATATTAACTCAAACTTTTCTGTGAAGTGGCTTTGTGACAATGGCCACTGACATTAAAAGCGCTGCATCAATAAAAGTGAAGTGAATTGAATAAACAATTTAATGTGGGAGACAATTTGACGATAATCAGGCGATGATCTTCATTAGTCATAATTACAGAAGCATAGCGAAATGCATGGGTCTAATGCATGTGTCATCAACTGCTGGAATACAGTCTGGAGTGGGGTGAATCCAGCAAAGTGCTATAGCAAGAAAATCCCATTATTTCATTGAAAATAACGTGAGTTGAGGGCTCCAGAGTGGCGTAACGTTAACGTGTTTACGTGTCCTAACATCCGGATACCATGAGACTAGAAAGCAAATTGGCCGTGTTCAGTTGGCGGAAGGGGTGCCATACCTCTACTATGACAACAATCGTAGTAAAGATAGCCAATCTGTGAGCGTATACTGTACAAGCGGAAGGGGTGGATAACGCTTTCCTCCAAGTGTGTTATTTCCAATGTTTGCTTGAGCAGCAGTTCGGAAATATGCAGTCATCAGAGGAAATGTGTCATAGTCTTCACCCTCCCTCTTAATAAATAAGAAAATAAATAAGAAAAAAAAAACTCCCCTCTGAAAAAAATCATGTTTTCTGACCATGAACTATTGTGTTTTTTTGCCCTCAACTGCTTTACCACGGGATGGAATGATTGGTCTCAGATATACTGGATTAACTTGATTCTGATTTTGGCCGAATTCTATTCATAAACCAAAAATTGTAAAGAAACTGGTAAGTTTTTGTTTTTTTAGTTAAATGTTAATATTAAACAATATGTTCAACCTGTAGCAGATAGGTACTAATCGAAAAGCTGTGAAAAAATGTTTATATATGATATATCTATCTATCTATCTATCTATCTATCTTTCTATATATATATATATATATATATATATATATGTTTCCCCCTGGATTATTGATAAGTTATATGCACAAGAGTTTCTTTACTTGTTGTATACTGTAATTTCTTCTTTCCTTAATAAAAAATCTAAGAGGAAAAAAAGAGTGCAGAAGCTAGCCTACTTAGCTAAAGATGAAAATAAAATGAATATTCAAAATTTTGTTGTATTTAAAGTTGCTTCTTTGTAAATGTCCACGGTTAAAAGTGTTTTATAAATAAGATCAAACTAAATTAAACATAACCCCCCCAAAAAAATCTTTTACTCTCGCAAACTATCATAATAAAGCTGATATGAAACAGATGTTTTAAAAATGAATGCATAGTAAAGTGCAAGTCTCTAGATCAATTTCAAAACATATATTTCATCTGTTCATAGTGCACGGTGCTAGGTAATGTGAAGAGTCACTAAGAAACAACAGAACCATTTATAATGTATAGATGTAACATAATCGCTAATGGTTAGGCATCAAAAGATCCTTCAGTTGTGGTGGATGCTTGCATCACATTAAAACAAGTTCGAAGAGATAGGCTGATGTAATCGACAGCCATGTTTATTTCATTTGCCTCTGTCTAGAAAGTCTTTTAGAAGTGTCACTTTCAGCTAATGCTAGGCAACGTTACTAGGCTACGTTACTACGTAGCTGCATTATGTTATGCTATGTTATTCGAATTGTTGGGTCAGATCAGATATGCATGTCATGAGGTCTCCTCAAAAATGCACACATGCACACATCTATACGCCTTTGCTATGTTGCCTGGGTTAAACCACATCATGAGCTTGACCGCTAGTCCATTTCAAGCAATGGTTGCGATATTAGCAAAAAAAAAAAAAAAAAAACCTCTCTGGAGTTCTGATAATTTGATCGTATCCCAAGACGCCTTGCAAAGTCTGTCTGGGAAGTTTTTTTTTTGTTTTTGTTATACCTTCCACTTTTTTTCATACCCACAATCTAACATTTTATTTACCTCTTCCTCCAAGCACCAATTAAAAATAGATGGAGAGACTGCATTCTCCTTCACTGTTGCTTCACCTTGCTCCTTGATTCCACTTTTCTTCTCTCTGCGAGACAGCCCCAGCAGCCTATTCATCAAATATTAAAGTCCAGTGGTGTCTATTATTGCTGCCAGGCCAGGCGAAATACGAGTGAAACAGCTACGGCGTCTACCTCAGATCCACCAGAGAACTGAAGCCAGCTGCTAACATCGGGTCGGGTCGGGTCGGGTCGGGTCGGCGTCGTCCAAACGTCTTCATCTCTGTCCTTTGCCTCCAATCTACTGCACGTTAAGGGTTAATCGAAGGAGTTGTATTGAAAACACAGCGGTATGAATGCTTTCAGTTCATAGGAACTCGCGCAGGAAAGAGAACCGCAGTGGATGAGTGATTGCTCATGATGCAAGAGCTTCGCATGCATGAATATTTACACTGGTTTAATGTGATACTGTCATTCTGAGTGATTCAAGCAACCTGGTGTGAGTTTCATTGGATCCCACCGTAAGACCATATGCTGTTTCTGGTACACTGAATTGCCAGTTCATTAGGTAGTCGATAAGTGTACTTAACACAGGCAAGGGGACATGAGAGATGAACCCGAAAGAGTGAGCAAAGAATTGTTTTTTTAGATGAATCCATGATTAAAGTGCTAGAGTTCTCTTAAATGTACAGTATAAAAGAGCTAAAAGTAATTGCGTGGGTTTTTTGTGTGTGTGTTGAATGCGAAAACTCATAAAAGGATTATGAGAATTACAAGGATTGAACCCTTTCTGTATGCTACGGGCTACAGGAGGATATGATGTTTCATAGCTGCTTTGGTGAGTGCAGTCAACATCTGCCAAGAACATTGAAATAAACAAATAAAAAATCCTAGAATCTGCTTTTAGCCATAACAGCCATAGCATTATGGAATGCTGAGGTTCTCACCGATTAGCCATGATGTTAAAAACATTACCTTTGCACCCAAAGTGTTTTGGGATCCCTTTGTCGCCATGGACTCCATGGGATCTCTGGTGGTGTGCTGTTGTGTCTGGCACCAGGGATCTTTTGGGTGCTGTAGGTTGTAAGGATTGGTTTGGGATCTGGGAAGTTTGTAGGCTGAGTTGGCAGCCTTGCGCTCTTTGCATGCCGGGCTCCATGCACGTTGGGCCGTAGTGCACTGGGTTTTCTGGTGCCATCCAGTATTGGATTTTTTTCTGTGATTTGGGTTGTATTGGCTTTGCTGTGGTATCGGACCAGACAGATTCCCTGCCCAGACATGGGTGAGCCTTGGGTGATCATGGTATATAATTGATAATCACTCGCTCACTCACAAGACACTTGGGGTACAATTTGGGACCACCAATCAGCCTTTGGACTGAGGGAGTAATACCAGAGTACCCGGAGAAAACCCATCAAGCATGGGGAGAGCATGCAAACTCCATGCACACAGAGGTGGGAAGTGCAGTTGCAGTTGCCTGGAACAGATTTCATTAAAGATTTAAATTAATAAAGGTGAAATAAGGACAAGGGCTCTTTTATAAAATCTTTACTCTATATTTCTAAATGTAATATCAATTGGACACAAACATCACCCCTATGTGGGATCATCATTCAATAAACAACAACAACAAAACCCCTCATTTTTACAACCGTATTTTTTTGTTGTTGTTGTTGTTGTTGTTATTCTGAATCACAGCGTATGCACCCGGACTCGTCAATAGAACTGCTGCAATTTCGATTGCACAAAAAACTCAGTCGAAAGAGATTGATGCCGAGAATACAGAAATCATTGCAATGATTTAGCAGAAATGACTGAAAATCATGTCTTTCTCCTTTTATGGTGCTTGTAGATATCATTTCTTCATCGAAGTGTAATTGCGCACTGAAATCAGAGCTCACAGCAGGTTTCTGGCTTTCGTGTTATTGATGGCAAAACCATTGCTGGCTCGGAGTGTACTGCGGATTGAGGGAGCACAATTGATCACTGGGATATGTGACAGAGCGCTGCAGACATGCCAAGAAGCTGAGGAGTCATGGCGACAGCGGGGTTGTATTGCTCTCGACACTTCACCTGTGTAGTATTTGGGTAAAAAAAAAAAAGTCTAAATATTATGTATGGCCAAAGTGACTTGGGTGAGTTATCTCCAGCTTCTTGGATGGTGCGCTGGGTATTGTTGTTAAGCTAGATGTTTGAGGATGATGCCAGGAGCGGAACGCAGAGGGCCATGGCAATTAGCTCGCACCGATTTAGCGCTGCTGCCACGCCACCTACACACACCGTGGCAGAGGAGTTGTGGCTGCCAGCTGTGCCAAACGCCAGGTTAATTATGGGTGTGTGTATGAGAGCGTGCACTAATAGAATCGCTTTCTTCCTGCATATGGGTGTGAAATCATGCATGGTATTAATTCTACTCCTTCATCTTACTTACAGTCGTTCTTAGCTCATTGAGTCACCAAAGCAGCGTCCAGCGAGCCAGACCGGGCACATTTAGTCATTTAGTGTCACCCCTGGGGTCAGAGGCCTATATCAGGGAGGAGGGCAGAGACAAGAGCACCTCACGCTTCCTAATCACAGGTATGCGGATAGGCACGTCACTTGGAGCCTTCTTTCAGCGCTCATCCCCAACAATTAAAGCTCCATTTTGGACGCCATTAATCAGCAGGCTGCATGGCACGATCCAATTCATATCTGTCAGATGCAACGGGCAGAAACTAATAGGGCAGCAATTACGCGCAAGGAACCTCATGCACCGCCGAGAGGTCTATGACATGTGTGTTTTAAACACCGATCCCTTGCTGCAAGGCCTCGGGCCAGAAAAAAAGCCTTATTTGTGTTCCTCCCCAGTGAGGCCGAGAGAGGAGGGAACGGAGTAGACGGGTTCCATGAATAACAGAAAGATAAAATGGATCAAGATGTTTTCCTTCCAACACTGTCCAAGAGCAGAGGGGAAGCAGCTGTGGGCGAAAAAGCAGAAATCACCAGATCTGAATCTGAATCTCATCTCTGAGGCATTTTTGCCCTTTGTAATCTGGAAAACAGACCGCAAATTAAATTAAGATGGTTGGAAAAAAAAAAAATATCGCAGTGTATACAGTATACACTCCACACTCGGAGATGGACCGGTGCATCATTAGCGCATCCGAAATCTGTAGGGGTCGATGTCTGCGAGAGATGCGAAAGCAACGCAATCCAAAAACACAGCTCCCAGCTGAGCTCGGAGGCATCGAAAGGGAAGTGCGATTTAATTGCGGCCATATGTAAAACAGCGCGGAGCATGGATCCCGTTACAAATAAACAAACCTTCTGACTCACTCGTAATAGCGCCTAGCGCTGGTTTCCCTTGGAAAAACAAATAAATAACGTGAAGAGGCCCCCCCCACCCCCCCCCACCCCCCCACCCCCCCAGTTCTTGGCCGGTGCGTGCATAGTAGCGTGTGGTTTTTATTAGGATTGCTGAAGGAACACCATAAAATGTTTCTCTTTCCAACATTTGGCCTCCTTTCCACTCTGCCAGATGTGCATGGCAGCGAGTTGTTCGATTATACACAGATGAGCGCTTAGAGATCTACAAAACACAAGGAGTCCTAATTGCAGCCAATCTGATTTCACTTATTCTAATTTATTGCAGTTGCTCTTTCATAATTCAGTAACATAAAGTGAGACCCCGAATTACACCGCAAATGATAAACAGATGACCAATCACTGCCTTCGATGAAATTTAAAGATTTGTTTACCTCGAGGCAGCATAATGACTCCAGGATTCTGTTGCTTTGGAGCTGTTTTTCGACATGTTGTGTACTTGTGTGTGTGTGTGCATGTTTTTCGTTCAAACTGAAAACATGACACGCTGTAAGTAAAGAAAATCTAAGTAATATCTGAAATCGGAGCTCCAGGCTTCCTGCTTGCTTCCATCCTGGATTGGTTTTCGGATTTCTCGAAATTGCGCCCGGAATATGTGGATCTCTGGTGTATTACAGTACAGCCTCGCACCCAGGGTTCGACCACATCCCTGAACTGGATGAAACTGAATAAATATTTTAAACTGATTTATAAAATAACTGAAATTCGGAGAGGTGGCACAATGTGGTTAGTGGTTAATACGGACACCTTGCACCAACGGGGTCTGGGTTCGATTCCCACCTCGGGAATGTTTCTGCATGTTTCTCCCTGTTCTTGGTGGGTTTCCTCCAACAGTCCAAAGACATGTAGATTAGGCTAATTAGCCTTCCTAAATTGCCTGTAGTGTGTGTGTGTGTGTGTGTGTGTGTGCTCTGTGATGGAATGGCAACACCCCACTCGTGCCCTGGTTCTCCTGGGATAGGCTCCAGGCCCGATCAGTGTTTTATTTCATCTTCCATTGACATATGGAACTATTGAAAAAAAAAAAAAAATCAGATGTGCGACATGGCAGCTGACCTTCAATCTCCATGCTACGCCCTTTTTAATTCTCCACCTCAACTCTTACCATTAACTTGTCCATCAACTGTAAACCACTGTAATTCATTCTCTATTATTAAAATCACACCTAGTGTCAAGCAGTCTACTAGAGAGCCTTGACTCCAAAAGGAAGTCTATTTTAAATGTTTTTTTTTTCTTTTTTTCTTCCAGGTTACTGGTATTTTGATGAAAAAGCTCACTAATGTTACCCAGGCTTGAGTAGTGGCTGAGTTATAAAAGTAAAAAAAAAAGAAAAAAAAAAAGGCAATCACTTAACATTACAACCATGTCGCATTAAGAGCTGATAACAGGGCACCTCCAAATCGAGTTACAGGAAGGCCAAATATCAAGGTCTTATATCAAATATCAAGGTCTTAAGACACTGGTGTCGCGGTTAGCACCGTGGCCTTGCAGTCGCGGGTTCGACTCCCATCTCGAGTTGGTGTGACTGGAGTACATGTTTGTTCTGAGCAGGCAAAATGGTGTTTCCAAATTCTCCCCATAGTGAGTGTATGTGACTGTGTGCCCCTGTGGTGGACTGGCACTACAACTGGGTTGTACCCTGCCTCATGCCTAGAGTCCCCAGGGATAAGCTCCAGGATTCCTGATTAGCAGAATGAGTGACTGAGTGAGTGAGTGAGTCTATTTACTGACAGGCTAAAGGATTTCTATTGAATAGATTTAAGTCAGTACTTGTATGGGTATTTTTATGTTGCGTTTTATTGATATGTTTAGTTTGTTTTTTGTTTTTTTCCCGAATTTATTTTTGTTCATACTGCGTTTTTCATAGTGGCATTTTCTCATTAGCTTTAATTTGATTCGTTGTCGTTTTCTCATTTGTTGTTTTTCCAAGATTTCTACCTCTTTCATAATAAAGGTGAACCTCGGCATACGAATGTAATTCATTCTGGAGGCATATTTTCCCATAGGAAATAATGTAAATGTAGATATTTTGTTCCACCCAATCAAAAAATATTACAAAAATATTTTTACAAATTTTTAACGCGAGAAAAATCAAGTCATTTTTGAATGCTTGCCAAAGCGAATATTGATATTTCTAAACAGTTTTTGCTAATTAAATTTTTTGTATTACATTTTTTAAATAAAATTTGTAAACTCGTTTTGCTGGGCTTTCCACTGATGCAAATGAGTTTTGAACGCATCCCGGAATTCGCTTTTGATCAATACGGATTAATTCATTTTTATGTGGAAAATGCATCATACTGTATGTCAATGCAAATTTTTTTTGGTAGAAAATTCATAAGGGAGGCCATTTGTATGCCGAGGTTCCACTGTAATCAGATAAGAAACCAGTTTGAACCATTGAGTTTTATCCAAGCTGTTTTTGTTGCCGTTGTTGCTGTTAATGTGCTTAAACTCATCATTGCACAGCAATGCACACTACTGTATGTACACCGTCCTGACTGACACAGGAAAAATACGCATTCATCTTTTTATGAATATTCGCACTAGCCTTTGAACCTGCTCATTTGTTGTTGTTTTTTCGCTGCTTATTTTCAGGTCAGCCTGGGTCATGTGCTATTAGTCAAGAGTTAAAAAAACAAATGTAGATCAGAGTGGTGGTTTCATCTGTAAAGGATTCCAGTCAGTCCGAGGGAGAGAGAGAGAGAGAGAGAGAGAGAGAGACTGCCATAAAGAAATAAAGGAATTGAAGAATAATGAGGATCCATGGCCTTAGGGAAACTCCTATCCGCTTTGATCATACACCTCCAACCAGTCCGATACTTACTACACCCTGACCATCACACAGCTGCCAGACAATGCAGTCCTATTACCGCCAAACACACATTATATTTCTACAAGCTTCTGATCTGATAAAAAAAAAAGTAGACATGAAATATGACACAATCTCAACATGCACTGCCGTTCACACAACATGATGGACATCGACGACCCAAAGACTAATCAGTGTCAGAGGGAAGGGGATTAAGAAATGTGAGTGATGGTTCTGAAACACTACACTATTGTGTAGTAGGATTAACATCGGAGCATTTTCATCACATTGTACCAGAATGTGCGATGCCATGTCACTATAATACCGGTGTAGCCTGATCTCCAGAATTAAAACAGTAGACATCCGTCCAAGACAACTAAACTGCCAAAGAGCTCCTAGTTAAGAATACAAATTACAAAATTGCAAAAAAATAAATAAATAAATACTTACACACGAACACATTAGCTAAAACCTAGAACCTCGCACAAGCATCCCTCATTTTTATTTTTTCCGCCGGATTTGTTGAAAGGCTCCAGGAGGAATTCAGTGCCGTATTTTTCCCCCTCAGTAACACTGAAAAGGCTCGAATGCAGCAGCCTCAAATAGAAAATGCAACAGCTCAACCGCCTGGCAGCGCTTTTAACTGACAGGCCGCAATTTTCTGCTCAAAATTGTGCCCTTCTGCAACAAGCGTGAGGGCTTTACCATCGCCGGCTGGAACAGACGATGCTTTTCCCCCTGTTATGCATTACCGTGGCGCTCTGGAGTCCTGAATAAAAAGCGTTTTAGAGGAACTGCCACTTATCCAGCAAGCAGCAGAATAATAAGCACTCTGTGATGGAGCAGACATTGGATGGCATTTACAACATCCATGATAATTGTTTGTGCTGCCGGATCGGGTTTTATATGCTCTCCCGCGACATATCTGCTGAATTAAACAGCCTGCGACGACTGATACGCTACAGTATGTCCAGAAATCTCACTTTGGCTTTATGTACCAATAAGGCTGGAATCAGGTAGAAAAAAAATCCCAAAGAAAAAGATGATAAAAATTGATTGCTTAAGCAAAAAATCAACTATATGATTAGAAAAGTCCTTAATGGGTGTTTAATCAGTTTTTTTTTATTCTATATACTGCATATTGTTTATTTTACATGTACACCTCCAGATGCTACCTCATGTTGCCCCTTCATAACCTCCTGAGACCTTCTATAAATTCATCCTACCCATCAGTCTGTCCTACCCAAGCTTACTGTGCTTCTGCATACAGTACCATAAATATGTCAAGTTTTGCTACTTTATTGCCTCCCTCATAAAACTGTGCTACTGTACTACTGCCATCGACTTCTGGGTCGATGATTAGTACTGAATTATTATTAAAAAATGTTTGCATCATTTGTAAAAGCTAGTATTTTTGTACATTTGATTTGATTAGCATGGTTAATAACAGTGAACTTACTGTATGAGTTCACTGATAATGGTAAAATGTGTCAGAACGTGCTACCATTGGTAAATGTTATATAATACAGATTGTATTCGGGTAACAATAAAAACCACCCAATCGCAAAGTGCTACCTTTAAAATTAGATTAAATTAATAAAATAAACTCTATTATGCGTATTTTTGCAGTGCTATTCCTACATATTAAATATAGATAGGAAATATTGATAAATTAGCGCAGACTGATGGAACGATAGATTTTAGTTCACAGTAGGAAATTCTGACAGATCTGAAACTTTTTCCCAGAGTAGGAAAAGAAATAATAGAACACTGGACTCTGGACTTCTGCTGTAAAAAAAAAAAAAAAACTCTTGAGAGTTCATTATAAAGAAAATCAGGACCAGGAAGGCACTCATGACGATCTTGAGCAGCCAAATTTCTCTGTTTATAATGTTGCACCTTGGTCAACCAAGCAGTTAAATGGAAAACATGGTGAATATCCACTCAGTCCCACTCATTCTCTGTACTTCAACTCTAAGGAACTTAGGACACAAGGTGGAAAACACCCTGGACGTGGGACCAGTCCACTGCTGGACACAATCATGCACACTGGAAATGCCAATTAGCATTGACTGCATGCCATTGCATGACTGTGGTAGTTAACCAGAGCAAACCAAGGAAGAATGTGGAGAACATGCAAACTCAAGGACGTGTGATGGATTTACACCCAGTCCAGAGTCCTCTGTGTACAGGATTAAGAGATGTGGACGATGATTGAGGGAAATGAACACCCCCATAGAAAAAAACTGAAACATCCTTAATACAGTGGTTGTGATCATGCCTAAAGTAAAATATGCCATCCAGTACTTTACAGTGAATTTCATTTTGCTTCTGGGATACATTCCAGATGTTTATGCACAGAAATAAGAAAGAGATACGGAACTTGGAATACGGAACAAACACTGTCAGTACGGTAAAGGTTGAGAAAGCTGGAAGAAACAGATGTTAATTGTTTACTGAGATAGTGAGAGAAAGAAAGAGGAAAAAAAAAAAACCAACACACATTGGACTTGTTAAGGTGTCACCAACAGCCAGCCAGCATAATAAAAGAAAAGCATATGTTCTACCTCTCACATCATGCTAAGAAACTCTGCAGTGCTACAGAAAGCGTTATATTATGTGTCTCGGTGACAAGTCCTGCTAAAACATTCCGTCTAGTCTCTCTGTTCCGCACAGACAGTTCACACATACACACTTCTCATGTGCACACACACCAGCTGCACAGCATATGGACCTTCGCAGAGGGACATCCGCAAGCAGATATGGGAGTGGAGCAGCAACAGCAGATCAAGCCGGCTTCAGCTGCAGCTGTGCCACTGGGGAAAGAGAAAGAGAAAGAGAGAGAGAGAGGGAAGGAAGGAGAAGAAAAAAAAACTATTAAATCTCCTTGATAGGGGCAGGCATGCTTGGACCGGCACCAAGTGGTGCAGATATTTTAAGCAACTTCTCTCTGGTTTAGAGGAGGCAGCAACAGCCAGTGCCACAGATGTTGATTTTTTTTTTTACTCTCTCTCTCTCACTCTCTCTCTGCCTCTCTGCACCTGTGCTCGATTGGTGCCAAACTCCTGTTGTGTCTAAATGGGAGGTCCAAACATTCCACCCGCTTGAAGCATGAAAGCAAATATCACATTATTACTTATTACGAGGCGGCTCTAGGGCGGCGCTTTGGCTCGGGACCAGGAACTAAACGACGAATGAGGTCTCACACACACACATACACACACACATACACACACATATGCACAGACATAGCAAATAGAACATGGAACTTTATGAGTTATTCATTCACGGGCAATAGGCGCGCTTAAACAAGTTGTCAATATGGCTCAGCGTGAGCTCATTTATTGCTCATGTAAACTGATCTACACTGTTACAGAGTGCAAATGGAGAAGATTGGTCTGGAGAGCCAGCGGAGTGTGTTATATAATCTACAGCCCTGTTGTCTGTAATGGCCACGCCAGGTTGTTTCATAGACACAGGGCAAGACTGGACCTTAGGGCGATTAGATACAGAATTAGAAGAAAATCCTTTGTTCTCCCTGCAGTGCATCTACAATTATTATTATCACTTTCTCTCTCTCTCTTGTTCTCTGTCTCTCAGTGCACAGATGTTGCAGGCACATTCCATTACACCTACAAGTCATTATGCTTAATGGCTCGTTCAACGAAGGCTGCATGCGGACTTCATCTGTGACAGGAGACCGAAATCTCTCAGCCCTTCTGCCCCAGATGAATACCCCCACCCCACCCCACCCCTCTCCTGTTCCCATGATCCCCTGGGGTTCCTCCAACAGCAGCCCTCACTAGAGTACTGTACAAGTCATAATATATACACAATAAGTATTAATATTAAAGCAATTTTGAATATTACGTTTTAGGATTCGTTTGAAATTTTTTGACGCTATAGGTTGTGAATAATTAATTATTAATGAATCATTCATCATTATTGATGCATTAGGAATAAATCATTGTTTCTGTGCAGCAGGTACCGCTGCTCGATCGCTGCTTAAATTTGAATATTAATTAGTGTGGCTTAATTAAAACGTTTCCTTAATCGAGATCTAAAACTGAGCATTTCGACCCAAGCGGACATGTGGTGTTAAACGCCGCTTTTGCAGCTAGCGCAGGATCAAAGTGAAGCAGCAGGAGGTTCGCACTACTTCCTTCCACGCGTCACGGCTCCGCTATCATCATATTAACATAGATGACAATCTGGCGAGAAGGTGCTGATCAAAGATAAATCTCACGCCCCAGCTCAGCTCTCTCTAATTACGCCATCTGTGGCGTGTGCCTCGGTGCCACGCCGGGCACGGATCTGTCAAAAGCTGCACGCCGACAGGAGGGCACCAGAGACTAATCGTCCCGGAGTCGGTGCCTCCCTACAGAGGCCCTTTCACACCACACAGATATCTGAACCATTAAGCCATACAAAAATATATCATCTTTACAAAAAAAAGTTCTGCTGTTCTTGTTATGAGTTTTTGTTATTTCTTATCGTTTTATATATAACTCGGCCTGGGGGAACCGTCCTTGTCGGAAAACATACGTAGACATTTCAACACATTTCAGGATCGGTATCACATATAACATGAATGTCGAATAGCACTCATATTATCAAAAACAAAGACAAAGTATGCACAACGTTCCTATTATCTGACATAGTAAATGTCTGTTGAGTGACACTTGCTACTGTATGCACGAAGACACTTTGCAACATACAGTAGTCTTCATCACGAGCAATGCATTGGCACCATCTTTGAAAAAACGCCTCTTGTTACAGTTGATGTTTTTACTCTGTGCGGTTTAATTTCCCTTTCTTCAAACTTCTTCATGCATGCTGCTCTTGTTAGTAGAGGTAAACATTTTGTAGTGCAGTGAGAGACCATCAACTGGACCATCAACATAGTGTGTGTGTGTGTGTGTGTGTGTGTGTGTGTGTGTGTGTGTGTGTGTGTGTGTGTGTGTGTATATGCTTGGCAATGGACTGGCACCCCATCCAGGGGGTAACCTGCCGCATGCCCTTAGTCCCCTAGTATAGACCTCCAGGGTGCGTGAGTTTGAATGCAATTCTTTTTAATTCTTTTCAAGTAGTTTTCCTTTATTTTAATAATCATAGATTTACTGCATACTACAACCTGTTTCCACATACACACGTGGACAAAATTGTTGGTACCCTTCGGTCAATGAAAGAAAAACTCACAATGGTCACATAAATAACTTTAATCTGACAAAAGTAATAATTTTAAAAAATTCTATGAATGTTAACCAATGAAAGTCAGACATTGCTTTTCAACCATGCGTCAACAGAATTATTTAAAAAAATAAACTCATGGAACAGGCCTGGACAAAAATGATGGTACCCCTAGAAAATACTGAAAATAATGTGACCAAAGGGACATGTTAATTCAAGGTGTGTCCACTAATTAGCATCACAGGTGTCTACAATCTTGTAATCAGTCAGTGGGCCTATATATAGGGCTCCAGGTAGTCACTGTGTTGTTTGGTGACATGGTATGTACCACACTCAACATGGACCAGAGGAAGCGAAGGAAAGAGTTGTCTCAGGAGATTCGAAAGAAAATTATAGACAAGCATGTTAAAGGTAAAGGCTATAAGACCATTTCCAAGCAGCTAGATGTTCCTGTGACTACAGTTGCACATATTATTCAGAAATTTAAGATCCATGGGACTGTAGCCAACCTCCCTGGACATGGCCTCAGGAGGAAAATTGATGACAAATCAAAGAGACGGATAATCCGAATGGTAACAAAAGAGCCCAGAAAGACTTCTAAAGAGATCCAAGGTGAACTTCATGCTCAAGGAACATCAGTGTCAGATCGCACCATCCGTCGTTGTTTGAGCCAAAGTGGACTAGATGGGAGACGACCAAGGAGGACACCATTGTTGAAAACAAATCATAAAAAAGCCAGACTGGAATACGCCAAACTACATGTTGACAAGCCACAAAGCTTCTGGGAGAATGTCCTATGGACAGATGAGACAAAAATGGAACTTTTTACCAAGCACATCAGCTCTCTGTTCACAGATGGAAAAATGAAGCATATGAAGAAAAGAACACTGTCCCTACTGTGAAACATGGAGGAGGCTCTGTTATGTTCTGGGGCTGCTTTGCTGCATCTGGCACAGGGTGTCTTGAATCTGTGCAGGGTACAATGAAATCTCAAGACTATCAAGGGATTCTAGAGAGAAATGTGCTGGCCAGTGTCAGAAAGCTGGGTCTCAGTCGCAGGTCATGGGTCTTGCAACAGGACAATGAGCCAAAACACGGAGCTAAAAACACCCAAGAATGGCTAAGAGGAAAACATTGGACTATTCTAAAGTGGCCTTCTATGAGCCCTGACCTCAATCCTATTGAGCATCTTTGGAAGGAGCTGAAACATGCTGTCCGGAAAAGGCACCCTTCAAACCGGAAACAACTGGAGCAGCTTGCTCATGAGGAGTGGGCCAAAATACCTGCAGAGAGGTGCAGAAGCCTCATTGACAGTTACAGGAATCGTTTGATTGCAGTGATTGCCTCAAAAGGTTGTGCAACAAACTGTTAAGTTAGGGGTACCATCATTTTTGCCCAGGCCTTTTGGTGGTGCCCAGGCCCCTTCAATGAGTTCTTTTTTTTTATATATAATTCCGTTGCAGTATTGTTGAAAAGCAATGTCTGACTTTCATTGGTTAACATTCATAGAATTCTTATTTATTATTACTTTTGTCAGATTAAAGTTATTTCTGTGACCATTGTGAGTTTTTCCTTCATTGACCGAAGGGTACCAACAATTTTGTCCACGTGTGTAGTTATCAAATTTGGACTTTATTAACATGATTAATCTTGCATGTATTCCTATCCAAAGCATCATTCTGAAATGCTTTTCTGCCCACCATGGTTATAAAAGAGTGCTTTGTTTACATTTTTCCACCCAGATGTTTTTTGTTTTTTGCACCACTCTGTGTAAAACTCAGTAGGCTGTTGTGTATTAAAGTCCAAGTCTTATAAACTGTCACTGGTATTTCTATTCTGATGTTTGATGTGATAACTGACTGACGCTCGAGACCTGAACTGTAGCTACATGATTTTCGGGATGTAAATATTTTAAATCATGTATTAAAAATATTCTCTATGGATCGCTTCTACTGAGTAAAAGTGTGCAAAAAACTAAAACTAAACTAATCTATTTTTTTCCCCCTTTATTTCACTGATAAGATTTGGATTTAACTTCATGACTCCAGCAGTTCCACAGGGAAACTGCATTAATTTTGGTGTTTGTTTTCCTGTTTGACTATAAAATAATGTTTTACAGGCCCCCAAAAACACCACTGTTCTTCTCCCGGTGGCACCATGGAGCATTTACTATGGGAATAAAATGTTTATGAAAATAAATGGTATTCCAGTATTGTATTCGCTCAGTGTGATTAATTAGTATTCGTTCATTTTAATTCAGTAATACCACTCACAAATAATCCTCTCCATCATGCCACGGAGAAATAAAAAAAAAAGCTAAACAAAACAAAAAAACCCAGGGAATAATTGGATGGCTGCTTAAAAGAAGTAATTACCGTTACTTGGCAACTGAGAAATTTGTCGGTGTATCTTAAAGGGACGAAAAGGTCTTGCTCTATAACCTTATTCATTTAAAGTATTAAATGAAGGAGAGTATGAAAAAAAGCAGACAGAAAATACATTGCGCTTTAATAAGGTAGAAAGCGTTAATGTAACGGCTTGTGTGCAGAATATTGGAGATATTTAAAGGATGCGCAGATGGGCGAGCTAAAAAAATCATAATAATTAAAAATTATTCATAACATTTTTTAAAAAGACTCTAATATCGTTTTTTTTTTTTCCAGGATACTTTGGATCTACTTGTCCTTATTATTAAGTTAGGCTGACTTACACTATTCTATGAAGAGCGTTCAAGTGAAACCGGGACTTGTAAATGAAAATACTGGTAAATAAAGACATAAAATCATAAAAGCAACACCACTTGCATATTACAGAAAAACCTCTGTGTACAATCCTGACCTCGCTCCAAGCCATTTCCATGTGTTTGAACCATTAAAGGAGTTAAACCTGGGAGGCCAGAGTTTCAGATATGAAGCTAGCAGACTGATCATGGATCCAGCATAATGAGAAATTTCTACCTTAATGGTATCAAACCACTATTTAAATAATGGGAAAAGTACATTATATTATATAGAGGCATTTTTATGCTTTATGTATATATATATATATATATATATATATATATATATGTGTGTGTGTGTGTGTGTGTGTGTGTTTATGTTAAATTATATACAGTATATGGGCGTTCAGGTCAAACTGGGACTTTTGATTATGTAGAAGAACTGAAGGATTATGTAGAAGAACAGAATAAATCAAAAGTCCCGGTTTGACCTGAACACCCATATACTGTATATAATTTAACATAAACACACACACACACACACACACACACACACACACACACACACACACACACACACACACACACACACATTTTAAATATTGCTTTGTTTTAAGAAATGTAGCATCAACATTATAAATGTCAAATTATAAATATCATCTCATGCAGTTGCTCAAGTTTGTATGCATGATTCCTGGATCATTTATAACTATGAAACCTACCAGCAGTTACTATAGATACTGTGGGTTTTATTTAAAATTTTCGTAATATAGTATACATGCGTCTCCAGTATGAGAAACAACACCATTAAGGATATTACATGTAGGTGTAAGTGGTTTCTACATTCAGGATGTATCCAGGCACTTCAGACAGGTCCACTGAAAGGAAACCAGGAAACAGGAAACAAACTACGGGTAATCAGTGTCAGTCCTACATCAGGCGACCTAAGAGCTAAGGGCTATTGGCAGAGATCCAGACTATTGGCAGAGTATACTGTACAGTATACAAGGATTACCCTGGATTACTAATAAGATACCGGTGACTGGATAGAGCCGGTAACGTTCAAGGAAATGGCTAGGATGAATGAAGATATATAGATATATATTGATATATCCATATTTTCCTTTATGGCCATTGTTGCAAGTATGGAATACTGAGTATTATGAGTTTGGAACGTGTGAGTATGAATCAGAATGATCAGATTATCCCTGATGAGCGAGCCGATGAGAAAAACTCCTTGAGATGGCGAAAGGAAGAAACCTTGAGAGGAACCAGACTCAACAGGGAACCCATCCTTGTTTGGGTGATGACGGATAGCAGGGATCGATCTGCAGTCATACTGTGTGTGTTAGGAGGCTGGAAGTTCAATATAACAAGTAGAAGTGTTTAAGTTAATATGGAGTCCAGTTTCGTTATTCGAGAATCGGGTACAAAACTCCGGTCCTGAGCTATTGAGCGACTGCAGTGATAAGTCCTTAGGGAACAGCTGTCTGCATCCGCCGAGGTCAGGACTTCATGGTAAAGTGGAACCGTCGCCAGTCACTTTATTACTGGATGAAAAGGATACAGGTCATACTGTACGCAATGACATCATCGACACCTCATCAGATCTTAATCCAATTCAAAACCTATGGATCGATGATGGAGCAAATCTTAGGATGCTGAATAATATAAAAAAACATGCCAATAATATCTCAATGAATGTCACACAACAGCCGCTGAGCATGATTGAAAAGCCGTGGCATGGCATCCAAAGAGTGTGGTTTTAAAGACCAAGGAGTCAGCCAGGCTCCACTAAGCCCATCCCATGCCAGATGTGTTCTGTTGGCGGGGGTGGGAGGGGGGGGTTACTCTTTATTCATTTGCAGCTCTGGTATAATACGGCACTGTAGCGGAACGACACAATCCATTAATCCCTGGCTTTTGAGAGCAGCCAACGGTTGCTTCGGTTCCCTCGAGTTTCTCAGTCCCTCCGGCTGATGAAGTCGTCACAGCTGTGTGAGTAATTTCTTAGGACTCTGTGATCACACGATCGCAATTATTGACTACATTAGACCGGCCGGGTGGAGCTTTCTGCTGTAACATCGATCACGGAATCAATAACCGGTTGAGGGATTGGGTCGGGATTAAAAGAAAATACTTAACGTGATTACAGGAGTGTTCAGGTGGGGTGAGGCAGAGCGCTAATTGACTTTATTGAGCCGAGCGTCTCCACAGAACTGGGGCAGTCACAGAAGACGTATAATCAAATCACGCTGTGCATTGCATAAATGAAAGGAGGAAAACGGAAAAAAAAAGAAATGTTGCTTTAATACGCCATCCGCCCTAAAGACAAACAAGATAATGAGCAAGACACAAAAGAAAAGCTTTCTCCTCAAGGTGAAGTGCTGAAACTGTTTTCTTACTTATCATCCATTCATATTAATGTCTTTGCAAATGGCGAGGGCCAGGAGTCTGCAATACCGTCATATACAGTAGAGCGCTTATTTAAGTGGAACGGGTTATATGTAAACACCGTGTAAAGACACTTTAAGCTTCTCCTTTCACATCTTTCCTTTCATCTTGCATAGAGGAACTTCTGCTTTAATGTAAGTGCTGCATAATTGCAAGAGTTAGCACCAAAAAAAAAAAAAGTCGTGTGTTAAATTGTGTGTTGCATGAATTTGTATTAAGTGGATAGATGCGAGAGCAGGTAGGCTTTTACTGGACTACTCCGGATATACTGTACACTACTTGTATTCAAGGAAACAGGTTATAATGGTTTATACCACAAATCAAATGTGTCTAGTGAAAAGGTGTTCAATAACAGCACACATTAACATGCTTGCACTATAACAGGCTATTGTTTTTCTATAATAACTACTTAACACAGGCGGATGCGCGACATACAGTAAACAGGTTTCGAAGCGAAGCGTGCTCCGACGGAGTTTCTTTTGAGTTCTCACTCTCAAAGCTTTGCAACAGTAAGGCTGAACTTTTCATGTTAAAGTCGTTCAAGAAATGCGTATAGAAAATAAAGATTTTCGTTAGATCTTCGATGACCTTATTATTATTAGAAATGTTTTTTTTTCTCTCGGATACCCAATGACTCAATTCAATCCAGGGTCATTAATGTTAATAAATAAATAAATAAATAAGGTGGCACGGTGGTGTAGTGGTTTAGCACTGTCAACTTGCACCTCCAGGGTCCGGGTTTGATTCCCGTCTCTGTGTGCATGGAGTTTGCATGTTCTCCCCGGGCTTGGTGGGTTTCCTCCGGGTTCCCCGGTTTTCTCCTAAAGTCCAAAGACGTAAAGATCAGGCTAATTGGTGTTCTTCCGAAATATTTCCCTGTATTGTGTGAATGTGTGTGCAAATGCGAACCTACAATGGTCACCACTGGCCTCCATAGTCCATAGTAGGACTACAGAGGTTCCTGGATGGATGGATGGATGGAACTCGCGCTAGGACGAAGCATTCTGAATGACACAATGTACAATGTACTTTTCAGTATATGAAGCTTCGAACACACTGGGACGCCCTTGGTACAAGGTACAGTAGGTGCCAGAAAGCCATCGCACTGTTTAATGCCTTAGACCTTGTCTCAGTCACTTCAGGAACATGAAGCGCCGTGTCGAAATGTGTCTTGCAGGGCTGCTTTTGAATGAATCACCCTGTATTTAGTGATGGCTATAAATATGACCAAAAACCTAACAAAGATTAAATGATTTTTGAGAAAAAAAACTTTCAGCTGCATAACACACATGATGTTATACAATTTCTGTTATCTGTTATCACCCAGATGAGGATGGGTTCCCTGTTGAGTCTGGTTCCTCTCAAGGTTTCTTCCTTTTGCCATCTCAGGGAGTTTTTCCTTGCCACTGTCGCCGTCACCCTTGGCTTGCTCATCAGGGACAATCTCATTATCTAGACACATTTTTCTTACACATATATACATTTCCATAAGTCTTCTTTTCATTTTCTTTTCATTTCTGTGAAGCTGCTTTGAGACAATGACCATTGTTAAAAGCGCTATAGAAATAAAATTGAATTGAATTGAATTGAATTAAAGCATAGTTGTTTAGTTGTAATAAATTTTTCACATTGAAACATACGATCAATGAATGAATTCCCCCTATACAGTACCAAACACACGGTAATTAGCCTAACCTGCATGTCTTAGGACTGTGGGAGGTAAGCAGAGTATCTGGAGGAAACCCACCAAGTACAGGGAGAACATGCAAACTGCATGTACAAGGGCCCCAATGCGGGACTCGAAACCTTGACCCACTACGCCATCATAAAGCAATTCATTTATCGTTTATTTTGTCATACCTCACTTTCAGGTGGAAACTTAATATAAAATAATATATAATAAAAATTTTAGTCCGCAAAAATATAGCTAACAAAGCAATGCAAACATTCCTACTCTTAGAACTGATCAATTTTGCCTATAATAGATTTTTATGACGTGATGAACAGAAAGCAGCCGCATATTCAACTGTTCATAAAACACAGCAAATACATAACCATTTGATAAGGGGTTCTGTTCTTCTCGCACCCCTCAACTGGGTCAACTTTTTCTTTTTGTAGGAGGTAAAGGTCAAAGGTTGCACTCCGAGCCAAAACCGCGCGAGGGAAAACAGCAGGAGAAGGGCAGCGGAGGAGGAAGTGAGCGTCTGTTTGTGATTATGGTGCAAATTCAAACCTGCTGATGAGTGTGAGGCTCGGCACACGTCTCCTGGAGATATCCCAGATGGCCCGCGCCACCCGTCCCAATCTCCGGCCTGTTGGCAGTGCCAGCTCACAGGGCACAGACTGCAGACCTTGGCATGCTACTGATATGCAGGACAAAGAAGAAACTTTCTAGAGGTCACACGAATGTGCTTGAGTGAGAGCCACTTTTTTTTTTTTTTTACACCCTGAGGGCTGGCAGCCTTGCCTCTTCTCTTAAAGGACTCTATGGGAACACAGTACCATGTTTAGTTCCTGCTTCAAGTTGAGGTTCTTAACCTAATAGTTCAGATTTTTTTTTTCTAGAAAAATAGGAACTAAAATTATGCAGTTTGTTGTAGCTCACTGTTACAAATAGCTTCATTCTTTATCCCAGTCAGAGACATTATGGAACCCAGGAATAATGATATTTATTAGCAAGTGATTGGAATGTCTGATGATACTCACTCACTCATCATCTATACTGCTTAATCCTGTATTCAGGGTCACAGGGGGCCTGGAGCCTATCCCAGGAGACTTGGGGCACAAGGCGGGGTACACCCTGGACAGGGTGCCAATCCATCGCAGGGCATACAGACATACACACACTATGGCCAATTTGGGAACGGCAGTTAGTTGGACTGTTGGAGGAAACCGGAGTACCCGGAGGAAACCCACCAAGCACGAGGAGAACATGCAAACTCCACGCACAACACAGAGGCGGGAAACGAACCCGGACCCCAGAGGTGCAAGGCGACCCCACCGCGCCACCTAATTGACAGATACCTGGTTGCAAACTTACATAAGAGACACATTTGTCTGTGGGAACTGTTCCACAATCATTCGGACACTCGTCTGGGAATGATCGTCACATCCCCCGTACAGTCCTGACCTCTCTCCAAGCCATTTTTCACATGTTTTGGCTATTAAACGAGTTCCTCTCTCTTCTTTAGATTACATCATAACTCTTGTTATCTCTAACAACTTCTCTACTCTGGATCAATTCCACCAGGAGACGCGAATGTCTTTATAAGTATCCCTTTGGATTTCATTTAAGTCAGGATCTCCGAAAACAAACTTTCCAAATATATGCAAATGAGTTTTTATGTGGAACAAATGGATGTTGAATTCTCTAAGGTGGAAAAGCATTTGCCAAATCTCTTGTTCATTCTTCACTAATATAATAAAATCTTTCACTGTTTGATAGTGTATTAATGATAATACACCATATCCTATCACGATGTTGACCTTCTAACCTTCCCTAGTGTTCATCTTGTTGTTTAAAGGGAGGAGAGGCGGTTTGGGTGATCAAAGCATTCTTCCATTCCTGACTCTGGAGACCTTCAGCTCTGTCCAAGCCACCGTCTGTCCTCTCAGCATCCAGAAACAATTTTTTTTTCTCGCTCCCTCTCTTCAACTGCCGCACTGCAGGGGCTCCATCTGGACCCCAGAACGCAGAGGATGAGGTTATGAGGGGAGGAGACACGTCTTCCTCTAAGCATCCTTGTCTAGCTTGGCTCTGTGGCCCATGTGCACCTGTTGGACTGCCACCATCTGCTAACCAAAGTGCTCGAAAAGGCTCTGAGTAGGCACTCTTGCCTGTCAGGGGAAGACTTAGGCCTGCCCTCCTGACACCCCACACACACACACACACACACACACACACACACACACACACACACACACACACATACATATTTTTTAAAACTGATATAAAAAAGTGAGAGCACAGGGATGAAAAGTTGTTAACGCCAGAACACACTTGTGGGATGAAGCTGCACATTTACAAAGAGACTGCAAAGACAATGCATTTAGACTTATGGAATTATATTATGTCATGTAGTACATATGCAATTTGATTTTATATATATATATATATATATATATATATATACACACACTCTCACCTAAAGGATTATTAGGAACACCTGTTCAATATCTCATTAATGCAATTATCTAATCAACCAATCACATGGCTTCAGTACCGTTGCTTCAGTGCATTTAGGGGTGTGGTCCTGGTCAAGACAATCTCCTGAACTCCAAACTGAATGTCAGAATGGGAAAGAAAGGTGATTTAAGCAATTTTGAGCGTGGCATGGTTGTTGGTGCCAGACGGGCCGGTCTGAGTATTTCACAATCTGCTCAGTTACTGGGATTTTCACGCACAACCATTTCTAGCGTTTACAAAGAATGTATGTAGAATATATATATGTGTGTATGTGTATAAGTCTTGGTTTCTAGTTGAATTCTAAGTAATGTGAAATATCAGTTAAAAGCATCAGTTAAAATAAAATAACTGGTCAAAAGTTCAAAGTGCTCGTCCTATCATCCGGAGAGGTCTAGAGAGAGCTGATTGGCCGAACTCTCTCAGAGGGGAGGGATGAGAGGCACTTAGTGCCCCTAACATTAATCACAGCTATACAGCCAATCAGGGGCGTCTGTGAGCTCATGCAAGAGGAAGAAGCAGATAGCGCTGTCCTCCGAGTGTGTTACTCCGTCCCCAACAGTGCGTGAGCGAGCAGTTCGAAAAGATGCGGTCGGCTGGCGTCACATAATTCGGAGGAAACGCGTGATTGCCTTCGGCCCTCCCGACTGAGTATGCCCTTAATGAGGGCGCCCCCTAGTGATGAGGAGGAATTGTACACCACTAAATTAGGGAGAATGTCTGGGAAATATGCAAAAATAAAACCAAAAAACCAAACTTTAAAAGATTTAATGAAAACATTAATTGAATTTTTTTTTCTTCGTATATCTCAGTTAAGAAGCCAGGATGCAGCATGGCCTGGAGCAGATAGGGTTAAAGACAACTCGGTAGTGCTGGGGCTTGAACCCATGACCTTCTGATCTACAAACTAACTATATACAAACAAACAAACAAACAGAGATTTCACTATCCAACTGCCATGAATAAGTACATTTCCTTAGTAACAATATATGTGTAAAACTTAAACAAGCATTAAATATCCATGAACATTGCTTAGACGTGCACAACTAATGCAATCCAAACATGGCAACAATGAGTACAGATTGATTATAAGGTGTTTTGATCAAGACTCTGTATGTGGTGTGAACATGTCACCGCACTGGCTGATGGGAGTTGTAGTCCTATTGTCACTAACATAGCACCGTATTTACCTCTATATGAGCCAACGTACTGGAACGCCCAGTTTCCATTAAACACAATTGTTTAATAAAAAACACAGTTATGAAGAACTTGTAGATAATTCGTCAAATAATAATATTCCGCCACCTGAGGTATCCGAACCCCACTGAGTAGAATGCGCTCGGGTCCCGCGGCGTGCTTTTAATTACATCTTCTTTTATTTCATTACCCTGATTTCATTTACACGACAGAATCCCGATCTAAAACTTTCTTATCGGCGAGGCCCGCCGCACGACGGCATCCGAAATCAATTATCTGCCAGCGTCCCCCTGCTGTGAGAAGGTGCTCCCTCTGTTCCGATGTCTAACTTTAACCTTAAACTTTTTTTTTTCCTTCCCTCCCCTGAAGGTCATTTTCATATTAATCCGTTTATGCTGGATTTGGCAGCAGGGTGATTAAAAAATGAATATAAATGAAGTGACGGCAACTATTTGCATATTTACTCGGCAGCTCCAGTATAGACAGGCGCTATTACAGTTCTATTTCAGGCCCTCGCTAAGACCTACAGTGGCACAGCATCAACTCATACTATAATTACTATACAGTATATTATTGAAAAGAGAGGAAATATGTCACATAGACCGCCGTTTGGTTTCAAGTGTATAATGATTTCATTATGGACCGACTGCACCGCACGTCTCTGCCGAGGCTGTAACACCGCAGCATATGGTGAGACCACAGAACATTACCCGCTTCTGCGCGTGTTTGGAGACTGTTCCTCCCCTGCTGTCTTTAATATGAGAAAATTATCATATATCATTCAAAAAAGAGAAGTCTTTTAAAAAATCCCACATTTTGCACTGATCATGTGTAATGATTTCATCATGGAGGAAGCCTACGTCTCTGTTGCATATGGCCGAACTGCACAACTTTTGTTAATGCCTGGTCCCTGAATTGTGAAAATTACACATCAGGAAAGCAGAAGCTTTGCATCAAGTTAAGAGGAAGCAGAAACAAATGCGGACACCAAAAACATGATTATCCACACGTGTGAGCATGTGTTTGTGCATGTGTGTGCATGCAACAGAACTGAATGGCACTCGGCCAGTAGAAAGTCATGCACAGAATGAGCCATATTCACAGCTTCAAGTCAGACTGGAGACTCGATCCTAATCAACAGGTACAAGTGATTTTGATTTATTTATTTTTCCCCCTAATTTAGTCGCGTCCAGTTCCTCCCCGTCACTATTGGGCTCTCGAATTTGGTTGCACTTTAACATACTTAGCGGTAATAGTGCGAAGAAAGACCTACAGCATTATACAGCATTGTATTTTGCAATTCCGGTGAAATATCACATGATACACGTCACCCTACAAATGACATAACGACAGTTTATAAACCGATTCGAGCAGGTGAAACACATCTTTACCAATCCGATTTGAGTGGAATTTCAAGCCACCTCTGGATTTGTATTTGCAAAATTTATGGTGGTGTAGTGGTTAGCACTGTGGGCTTGCACCTCCAGGGTCTGGGTTCAATTCCTGGCCATGTTCAATTTCCGCCTCTGTGTGCATATGGAGTTTGCATGTTCTCCCCGTGCTTGGTGGGTTTCCTCCGGGTACTCCAGTTTCCTCCTACACTCGAAAGACATGCAGATTAGGCTAATTGGTGTTTCCAAATTGCCCGTAGTGTGTAAATGTGTATGTGTGTGCCCTGCGATGGTTTGGCACCCCCCCCGTGACCCAGCATACAGGATAAAGGGGTATATAGCAATGACATAAGATGAAATTCGATGTGGTTTTGAACCGTTTAAACTCAAACTGATCAAGTCAAGTTTGGACTGGCAGTTGATAAAAATATCGATCCTTTGTCTCGTTATCTAACTATTCTAGTCTTCGACTGATTTTCTGGATGAAAGACCTCTACCAAAGGCATAAATATACCAAATATTAATGCAAATTTATGAGTAGTGTTTTGTTCAGGCAAACAAAAGCTGAGCTGTCTTGAACCCCCGAACAGCCGACCTGTTCTTCCCCTCATCTTCCTCCCTCACCTGCCGCTCCCCTGCTTCACACTTCAGTATCTAATTATATCCACAACTTGTAAATGTATTCATATTCATGGACGCACAGATGCTAAATTAACTGTGGCAGGGCTACATCTCACTGTGCCGACTCCGCAATCTGTTTCCTCCGGTTAGGGAGCGAGGCAGGTGGGGGGGTGGGGGGTAGAGCAGGACAACGAGGAAGAGAGAAAAACAAAGGGAGAGGGAAACGGAGGTGGAGGAGGTGAAGGGAAGCTGAGGAGCATCCTGAGCCTCGTGAGAGTCGTGCGCTCCTGAAGGAAGGAATGAGTGACAAATCAAAAAGTCACAGTGAAACTTCCCCAGAGCGCTCTCTCTCTCTCTCTCTCTCTCTCTCTCTCTCTCTCTCTCTTTCACCTTCTCTCTGAAAACAAGGCAGATGGAGGGAGGTGCACTGGTGCGGCGCGAACAGATGGCCGCTCCGAACGTGATATATGAAATTAATAATGTTTCTCAAATAGAATTCAGAAACAGGAATACATTACCTGAATTTTAATAACTGATTATTTTCTCCCCCTTTTTCCATTCGCATTTGCAAGTCAATGAGACGCAAATATGAAATATATAAACTTTAAGGATGTCTGCACAACACATAGCCTATTTTACAATCGCGGCAGAAAATCCTAATATTAATAACATAATAACATTTACCTGTATACATGACAATCGGTTAAACTGCCCTTTTAACTGCTCAGTTTTGTTTTCATTTAGAGTCGATAAACAAACAAACAAACATGAATAACGACGCAGCTAATAAGGAAGCCAGCGTCACTGCCAAATGTTTTCGCCGCATGTTTTTAGCATCGTGTCAACCTTCCTGACAGTCGCCTAGGAAATCCGAGCCGTTCTCAGTAACAGCGAGTCAGCATCTGCTCTGGGGAATGACAGCAACACCGAGCAGATGAAAGAGACCCAGTGCCACGGACAAGCGCAGGATAAGGTCGAAAGTCAAGGGTTAAGATTAGCTACGATTAAACCCTTTCACCGAATTTTGTCGGGTCACTCCGTATCTTATATGTACGCTTGTGAAAAAGTAGCTGTTTAAGAGTTTTTAGCATTGTAAAAAAATATATATATTGCTTTTTAATGGAGAAGCACAATACTGTAGGGCTCCATAGAGAACTGTTATGTGCTACATGTAAAAAAAAAAAAAAAAAAAAAAAAAATAAAAAAAAATAAAAAAATAAAAAATATATATATATATATATATATATATATATATATATATAATCTTCTTAAATATTAAAGAGAGGTAAGTAGAACAGTACATAAAGAATAAATAGGTGTATTATTATTATTATTATTATTATTAATATTAGGATATTATTATAAGGGTTATTATAAGGATATTATTTTTATTATTATTATTATTATTATTATTATTATTATTATAAGGCTTATTATAAGGATATTATATTTAATTATACTGTTTAAACTTGTGTTTCTTTTTACGATGCACATGACAATAAACTCAATACTAATAAATATAATATTTTTTTACACTTTATTTTAGATCAAAAAGACTCATTAGACATTGCAAGTATATTTGTGATAACAGCAACCAGTTTCGATTGGAAACTTAGATTTAATTGAGCATTTTCAGTTAAAAATGATTGTTGGTCAGAGACTATCTATTGTATGTTTATGTTAGGGAAATGAGATCTTGCTCAGAAAGTATTTTTCAATCCGACATTAAAAGAGCAGCTTAAAACTTGTTTTATCAGATATTATCAGTGATCTAATAAAACACATCCAGTCGTCACTCGTCAGTTCAACTCAAACGGCATTATGCATCCTGTACATACTGTACTGTACAGCCATCTTCAGAATGATTGGCATAGTGCAAACGTACATATATAAGAAAAAGTGCTGAAGTTGAAATCTCATCGTCTGCAGCATTTGATGAGTATATCTTGTTTATTTGAAAAACCAATTTCAATATTTCAGATCCATTCTGTGATACGAGCTACCTTCAGCATATTTCTTTTAGCACCCCTTTACATAGAACCCTGCGAGATCTTTTGCAAATCTCAGCATTACGTCACTCTTCATTCAGCGCCTTAGAGCTGCACAAGCTGGGGTTCAGTATGGTAATGTGCGCATTCTGATACAAAAAAAAAAAGAAGAAGAAATAAGAATATATGGACACTTTATTTGTCCAATTAACATACATGTATCCACTTCATACTGTACATAATGGCTTTTGACTGTGTACTTCCAAATATAAACAGTAAAGTACAAGCCGTTCAAGTCAAACCAGAATGAGACTCTTAGACGCAGTAAAACATTTGAATGCTGCAAGCGTTTTAAAGAAGGTCGTACTGTACAGTACCTCCGTAAATGAAGATCCCAACCCTATTCAGCAAGTGGAATGACAGATCCTTAGAAATCAATAGATAGCTTGTTGCCAAGTTGCGCAAGAGACACATCGGTCTGTGGGAACTGTACACACAACCATTCAACAACACCACTTGAGTTATTGCCATGTCCCCCAAACAGTCCTGACCTTACTTGAAGCCATTTCCACATGTTTGTGTGATTAAAGGAGTTCCTGGGGGGCCAGGGTTTCAGCCTTGAAGCAAGCAGTCCGATCATGGCTCCGGCGTACTGAGAAAACTTGATGGTACCCAAGCACTAGTGAAAGACTCGGATAAGTGTATTAGTGTAGCAGGGGATTATATAGAGAAATTAAGGCAGTGTGTTCTGTTATTATGCATAATCAAAAGTCCCGGTTTGACCCGAACACCCTTCTTACATCCTAGAATTGTAGAATGCTTGATAGAGTTGGTTTCTTGGCTTGTTTTCCAATATTTGTTCCAGTAAGTATGAGTGAGGGCAATAAAAATGCCAGTTTATTTATTGGCATTCTTTACATATGACTAAACCCTCACTTTTCTATTTGTCATGACAATAGTTAGCCACGAGATCGCTTTCAGAGCTCGCTTTAATATAAGAGAACATTGAAATTGTAAAACAAAGCTTTATTTGCTAACATACACTTCCAAAGCAATAAAAGTCTATCCCCCAAAGCTGTATACCACAAACTTCATTCCCAATATCTTATTCTCTGTGCCAGTATTAGTCAGAGGCAATGTGGCGCCACCGAGGTACATCTCAATCCGCAGGGTACAGGTTTCTCCCAAAACCAGAAGGTAAAGTTGGCTCATGGCTCCACACACACAGAGTGTTACTTACTGGTTATTGTGGTGGTCATACTGTGTCCCGTATGGCAGTGTATTAACGAACAGCATGCAAACACCTTCTGTTGAAACATCTGCGACAGGCACATTTTTAGGCTGTCTTCCAAATAAAAAAAAAAAAAAAGAAATGTTCCTTCTCCAGCTTGTGCTCCATGTTTGCAAGCATATAAGTCGGCTTCATGCAAATATACCCGAACACTCTGAGCATACTCTCTCTGATTCTTACGCTTCACTTTTATCCATTTTCCTGTTTTTTGCATTTGCTTTAAATACAACTTTTAGCACAGGTCAAGGAACCAGATGAAAGATGTTTCTAGTTTCTCTGGCCATCGAGAAATAAAAACAGAAAAGCAGAAGGTATTTACAGTGCTTACACAGAATAAATGTGCAGTCTTATACAATAAACACCCATCTCAAATTCCTGAGATGTTTCTTTATGAACTCACAGAATGAAAAAAAAAAAATAAATAAAATAATTATATATATATATATATATATATATATATATATATATATATATATATATATATTCTTGTCAGGGCTATAGTCAGTGTATTTTGTAACATTTTAAACATCATTAGTAATTTCATTTAGAGACTATCACACACTTGAAAAGGCGTTTGAGCTCAATCACTGATTACTACTGTTCCGAAAACCAATCACTGATCACTACTGTTCCAAACTAACAGTTACTGATCACTACTGTTCCAAACTAACAGTTACTGATCACTACTGTTCCGAAAACCAATCATTGATCACTACTGTTCCAAACTACCAATCACTGATCACTACTGTTCCGAAAACCAATCACTGATCACTACTGTTCTGAAAACCAATCACTGATCACTACTGTTCCAAACTAACAGTTACTGATCACTACTGTTCCAAACTAACAGTTACTGATCACTACTGTTCCGAAAACCAATCACTGATCACTACTGTTCCAAACTAACAGTTACTGATCACTACTGTTCCAAACTAACAGCTACTGATCACTACTGTTCCGAAAACCAATCATTGATCACTACTGTTCCAAACTACCAATCACTGATCACTGCTGTTCCGAAAACCAATCACTGATCACTACTATTCCAAACTACCAGTTATTCATCACTACTGTTCAAAACTAACAGTTACTGATCACTACTGTTCCGAAAACCAATCATTGATCACTACTGTTCCAAACTACCAATCACTGATCACTACTGTTCCGAAAACCAATCACTGATCACTACTGTTCCAAACTACCAGTTATTCATCACTACTGTTCCAAACTACCAGTTACTGATCACTACTGTTCCAAAAACCAATCACTGATCCCCATTTTTTAGACAACCAATGACTTATCACTACTGTTCCAAACAATCATCATTGCTCAAAACAACCTGATCACAATTCTTTAAAACAACCAATCCTTGATCACCATCTTACAAAACAACCAATAACTGTTCACTGTTTTTTTTTTTTTTTTGTCAGTATTTTGACAATTCCTAAATATTAATTTCAGACAGACATTTTATACCCATGGTAGATGTGATGCTTGTCTGCATGGATGTTGCATGACATACAGTAATGCAGACTTCTGCACATTATACTGTATTATAGTGAATATGTGTATAACAATTGTTTCCCATTATCCGGTTGAACCTAGATTAAGCATGAGACAATTAGAAGCAGCTGAAATACCAGTTTTCATTTCCTTCTGCATGTAACACTTTCCGATGAACTAAGAATATGTAAGTACTCAATATTAAAAAAAAAAAATCACTGCTTTACTATTTGAATGATGAGAGAAAAAGAACAGGTAAAGAATCAATATCATTGCTGAAACATATTTATCAATGCTGTCTTAAATTTTTTTTTAAATCTGTTCACTGCGTCACAAACCAGTCCAAACGAACAGTTCCACCAAGTCCAAGTGTTTGCTCCAGTCACTGAACTATCGCATGAAGATGTTTTTCATCCAAAAGTTACATGACCTGTTTGATGCTGTGTACACAAGCACTTGGCAGAGTGCAGCATAGCCGGCCAAGAAGGCGCTTGTTATAAAAATACACAGCGGAGCTCGAGTGGAGCCCTGGTCCTTCTCAAGCCATAACGTCATGCATTCCTTCTGTTTGGACTCATTTTTCCAGCGTTTCGTGTTCGCCCCCGAACAAGTCTTATAAAAGGCGTGCAGTGTCGGCCAATTATTTTTTACTTTGAAGGTCATAAATCAAAGATGACTAATAAAACCAAGACGGCCAAGTATAATTTCACGTGTGACTCCGAGTGGATTAAAGTGAAACCAGATGGGTTGGGATATGACCGCTAAACATATCTGGATCTGGACAGCAAATGTCTGTGTTTTCCTTTTTGTGCAAATTACACTACAGTGCTTCATTGCGTGCCCTAAATCAAAGACCAGCCCAGAGTGATGAGAAGCTATCTCGCTTTCTCGAGCATTCTGGCAAATCTCTGGCAATCTCCTCCATAACCAAATCCCAAGTCTCTGGCACGTTCCATTAAGACTATGAGAAGGTTTATATAACATCTGCACGGCTTTTGGATTGGCAAATCCAAAACGTTTCACGTGCATCTAACAGTTCACTTTGGACTTGCGTGGAAAGACAAATCATCCCATCCTCGTCTGGTCCTTTCCCTTTTTCCATGTCGAAGGCTGTCACAATGCCAAACCTGATTTTCTCATTGCAGCGGTAAGATAGACTCTCTGCTGAAACAAAGAGAGGGTTTTTGTGGCTTTCCAGAGCCAGGAAAATTTATGGTGGATGACCATAATATTTTTGTTCCCCACTCCTCTGACCCACAGGCTCAGAAAAAGGCTAAAATAACACCGTGATCTGGATTTATTAAAAGCTGGGAATGACATGGGCCTTTTTGCATATGGTAGTCGTGAGAGTCTGGAGGGTTCGGCCAAGCAAAACACGACTTCTCCATCTCACGGACTTGGACTACTTTGTCACTTGATGATTTAAAAAGTCAGCAGTGAAGAATCCGCTCCATGCAAGAAATGGTTTTGTAAACTGGGGAGAAGACTGACCTCTCAGAGTTAATATTCTGTGCAGGAAAAATGAGCATTTAGATTGGCAATGCCTGTGGTTTGGAGCGAGCCAGTTTGCCGTGTCTCATGAAAGGATCTAAATCAGATGTAGTCCGAGATGTATGCCAGAGATGGAAAATACATTTCACAGCATCTTGGCTGAATCCTAACACTTCCCCAGCAGAACTCTGTGTTCAGTTACTATTAAACTGCTTTAAAAGAGAGACTAGATTTCACGGAATCATTTATTTAAACGCCTTCACTGAAACAGTGTGAAACAATTGATTAAAGCAAAAGTTTAAAAGAAAAATCTAATTTGCACCAATTTTCCTTTTTACCTCATGTGGAGTCAACTAGCCAAGATGTGGTTTATGTTCAAATTTTGCATTGGAGATATGAGGCTATGGTGATGAAAACTTTATACTGTGAGTATAAAGGTCAATAAATTAAAAGCTATACAAAAAAAAAAAAAATTCAAATTCAAATTGATCTCTAAAGTATGTTTGGACTTACACTGTACAGCATGGTGCAAAAGTTATTTCTTCATATTAAATTCAATGATGTAGGTTAAATTCTAAAAAAAAAAAAAAAAAAAAAAGAAAACAAATGTTTTACTGCATCAGGCTGCAAAGTGTCTAAAGATAAAAAGTAAAAAAAAAAAGGTTGTTGTAACAGCCTCAGCAGCAGCCTCATTTCCCCTCTCGTCTGTTCCAACCCCCATCATTCAGCATCAGTTGGATACTAATCACCAGCCTGATCATCTGCACCTGTTTCTCACTGGATCATGCCTTAAGTTAGATTTTTTTTATGCTTGAATGTTTTATAGATAACAAACAAAAAACATTCCTCTGATACTGATCAGGTACAGCGACTGGACTGAAAATGAGAGAGAAAAACTTTCCAAAAATTACACAGCACATCCACTCCATCCTGGTGATACAGTAGTATGTCATAAACTGCAATGCCAAACCTCAGCAAATAACATTGGATGCAAGTGTACTGAGCGGTAGAGAAGACAAAGACATGGCAAAAAGACAAACAATGCATGGACAGCGGTTTCTCGACACCCAATTGTGGTGCTTCCCCAAACTGTTGCCACAAATTTGGAAGCACATAATTGTATAGGACGCCTTTTGACTGAAACATTTGTCTCATAACCTCAGTACAAAATTCAAACAACCCAACTCTAGCCCAGCTTATCGCTTCTGTTTGAAATTGATGGCGCTTGTGTGTATTTACTTCTTCCCAGAGCCATTCCTTTTCGTTCACAACCTTCATATTATTCCGCTATCAAAGAAACTGGGACAGCTAAAGAGCTTGGCGTGCCCTGAGGCACAAACACGCCAGACAGAAAGCTGTGATTAGTTAGTCAAGGACAGACATGGCAGGCAAATATAGACTGAGTTTACGTGCTGTATCTCCGTATCAGAAATACTGATAGAAATATACGTAGGGAGGTAAATAAAGTTCCTCTCACTAGCTCACAATCTCTTCATCTTTGATGCATTTCGATGCATTCCCATATCTGACGACCTTTATTAATTGTCCAATTAGCATTTTGAAATACCACTTGGGTTTAAAAAAAAAAAAAAGCACATACAGTAAGATTTGAAAGTCACCTATACTTACTTTTCTAGAAGTAAAAAAAAACAAGCACATTTATGGTGACATTTAGCCCTTATACCATGTACAATATTTTGGAATATTTAATCTAAGCTAGTTTTTAACCCATTCCAGGCAACCGTGCCATTTTCCACTAAATTTATTGACATTAAATGAATTAATATTGAAAAACAATTGAATTATTCATTCGCTTTTAATCCGTGTACTTTAAAGGTCCCATATTTTACTATTTCTTTAACATGTTAACAGAGGTCTCAGAGATCCATCATAATGTGTCTAACAATGTCCAGCTGAAATAACTCTCAGATAATCAATTTTTCATACCTCAAAATCCCTTTATTTCACTCCTCCTCGAAACACACTGTTTCCGTGTCTATGTTAATGATTTACTCCTGGGCCACGCCCACCAGAGGACAGCATAGCTGAGCAACAAGTTTCTTACTGTATAGGATGAATTATTTAATATGGGCAGATAGGGAAAAAAAGTTGTAGATGTTTCGTAGAATTTAAGATTTATCTGAAACAGGCTCGTAGATTGCTTTGAAGGAGACTTTACAAACCTCAGATGATAAAATGTCTCAAGGAATCCCCCACATACTAAAAGTATAAATGATGGACTTCTACAAGCACAAGCAAAGCTACAGTTTACGTATTCCCTGAGAGTGCACTCATCGCTAAAAACCTGCCTCCTCCGGAGATGTAGAAAGAATTTGAAGCACGAAGGTGTTTCCTAAAAAAACAGATCTTAATTTAATCCGTTCCTTCTCTTCTCTCAGGACGCCAGCCTGGCTGAAAAGTTTCCAGTCATCCCTAAGCCAGGATGAGGACGCGAGGTACGTCATGTGCTATTTGGGTTCAAATTGTCAACAAACAGCAGGCGTCACGTTGCAGACAAATCATTTATCTTTGGCGTTTTCATAGAGGCTAGGCCAGGGGGCAGAGGGACACAGAAGAGTTCACTGGGCTGAGCAGAGTGGAAAGAGAGGGGAGTGTTTAAAAAAAAAAAAAAAAAGAAGGCAAACCTGCATCTTATCACAGGGTCTGTTTAACAGAAAGCAGACCACCGAGCAGCAGCAAATTAGGATTGTGAGCTCCAGTCTCGCTGTCACAGAGCTGTGACACAGTCCAGTTGTGTTCTCAGAGCCTGCACTGCTGTGTGGACAGTGATAGGAGAGGAATCTCTGAAACGTTCCCATTGTTGACGAGTATCTCTATATAAACCTCTTGGACGACAAATAACCACCCATTTGCTTATCGTGTATTTATTTAATCCCTATTTCACTTGATAGAAAGCAAGTAGAGCCAGTGTCCCAGTACTCAAGGCACACAAATTGACTGGGGGGAAAAAATAAGACTTTCTATTTTAGAATTCTCAATGTATGACAAATTCTGGCTATAATTCTTACTTTATCTTTTCTCTTCTAAGAGAGTTATCACTGTTGCCTTGCACCTCCAGGGGCCAGGTTCGTTTCCCGCCTCTGTGTGCATGGAGGTTGCATGGTCCTGTGCTTGGTGGGTTTCCTTCGGGTACTCTGGTTTCCTCCCATGCAGATTGGCATTCCAAAATTGCCCATAGTGTGTGTGTTATGCACCCTGCGAGGGATTTGCACTCTGTCCAGAGTGTACCTAGCCTCATGCCCTAAATTTCCTGGGATAGCCTCCAGTCCTCTGCAACTCTGTATACAGGATTAAGCGGTATAGATGATACTGTAACTGAGTATATAAATATACTCCTATCAGCCATACCATTAACACCACTGATGATCAATTTTGTACCAGTAAACTGGGTACAGTATCATGGGTATCACTTATGCCCTTGGGGACCAAAGGCCAACTCATTTTGTCCAATTAAAAAGAAAAGCAATTTAGGCACAAATAGCTGAAGAGACTCAATGTTGTCCATGATAGAAGAGCACCAGAACACCCAGTGCACCACAGCCTGTCGAATATGGGGCCGGGCAAGCAAAGGGGCCAAGGCCACTTGACTTGGTCTCCCAACAAACAAGTCTAATCCATGGAGGCCCCACCCCACAAACCAGAGCAACCAAAGGATTTGAATATCTGGAGGAAATACACCAAGCATCGAGAGAATATGCAAACAGATGTATGGTGTACTCCCAACCCTGGAGGTGAGAGGCAGAAGTGCTAACTACTCATTATTATGTATTCATTCATTCGCCTTATATACCACGAGGGGGGGGGGGGGGGGGGGGGTGAGGCACATCCCAGACAGGGTGCCAATAAATCCATTTTTATGGTTCCATCGATTACACACACTCACAGTACAGGCAATTTGGGAACACCCAATAAGACTGCATGTCTTTAGACAGTGGGAGGATACCCGGAATAAACCCACAAGGCACAGGGAGAACATGCAAACTCCGAGGCAGGAATCTAACCCCTCGACCTTAGAGGTGCGAGGCCACAGTGCGATCCATGCTGCAACTCTGCTTCTTGTTCTTATTTAACATGAAAGGAAATTACAGGACAGGAGACTATGCACTATCTAGATTTCTGGTAAAATGCCAGTTATTTTTGTATTATTATATTTCTAAAAGAGAAAGTTGAAGAGAGGCAACTGTTTAAAAAGGCTTACATTGTAATAACAAATGATTGTGATGTATGGGAAATAAAACACTTTGGGACATATATTGGAATATAATCACCATCAGGACTATAACAAAAATCCGGCTTCACATCACAAAGCCAGAGTTCTTTGATTATTTCTTCTGTAACAGCACTTTCTATTCCGTTTCCTCCCTTACTTATTTTGCTTGTTACTTTATCTTTCCATGTGTGTTGGAGAGAAGACCTCAACCTGGCTCTCTGTGGTCTTTAGCAAACTGCCCAAAGCTCTCACAGTCCAAATCGGCCCCCCAACAGAGCGTTCCTGACTTTTCGAAAGCTTTCATTTACACTTCACCCAGGGCGAGTGCCCAGGGAAAACTCTGAGTCACTGTGTTACTCCTGGAAGTGCTGAAGTCCTGTTCTTTCCATCTCCATCTCTCTCTCTCTCTCTCAGACTCTCTCTCCTGGCTCCACTCCTGCACTCTCTGTTCTCTGGACTTTCTCAAAAATGGCTGTTTAATTGCTGGAGTTATTTTCATTGATATGGAACGCTATGACACTGAGCCTCTCTTTGTCTTTCTGATCTGAAATTTGTTTGATCTTCTTCTTGGAAACGTAAGATACAACGCAACCCGCAAATAATTACATGATTCATTAAGAATAGCGTTTTGACTAAATTGGAGGAAGATGAAACGCTTCTCTGTTTCTTTTCCCTGTTAGGAAGCAGAACACTTTATTTTTATTTGTCAGCACGTTTCAAGCTGACACATGAAACAGACTTGGTGGAACACTGGCGAGGTTGCGATAGATGTAAATCATTAAGTCGAACGGGACACAACTGGAAAGCGGTCAGGCTACAGTATCATTGGGAGTTTGAAATCAAATCCTGAAGACGCCACCGGACACAAAATCGGTTGTGCTGGTATAGTCCCCAGATGAGCGCGGATAGCCCTTTCGACCCGACAAAGGTGTTGGGGCTGACTCGACGAGGCATGTGTTAGCCATTACACTCTCAGTTAGGATCTGCTGTGTAATGTTTCTTAAACTGTATATAAGTTTCAGAACTTTCTTCTAAGCAACGGTAAGAAAACAGCTAGAGAAAGATATTGCGGTACTGTACATTCCCAACTCCTCATTTCCAACTGGCTCACACGATCGTACAGATCAAATTTCACCGAGATAAAGACAGTTTTTGCTTTTAGGCTAAAAAAACAAAAAGAGTCTGAAAAAGCATTTCAATGAAAAGGGAAAACTTTTTGAGAACGAACAATGAAAAATTTGAGAATGAAGGCATAAAACCGATTGACATTTGCAGAAGAATTCAAGCACAGTACAGAGACTCTTAGTCACAGTAAAACATAAAAAAAAAAAAAAAAGGTGCCCACTGCAGTCGTTCCTGTGAACATTTAGCAATGGAAGACCTGATCCTTGACAATCGCCAGGTAACTTCTTGCCAACGTACGAAAGAAGTGTAGGAACTGTACACACAATCATCCACCAACAGCACTTGCACATTACAGGAACACAGCTGGGAGTTATTGTTAGGTACCCCCATACAGTCCTGACCTCTCTCCAAGCCATTTCCACATATTTGGGCCATTAAAGGAGTTCCTGGGAGGCCACGGTCTCAGACTAGAAGCAGGCAATCTGATCATGGTTGCGGCTTACTGAGGAAACTTTCTACCTTGATGGTACCCAAGCACTCTGGCATAAGTGAGTTAGTGTAGCAGGGGATTATATATAGAAAAACAAAAGGAGTTTTTACTCTCATAAACCTGCACACACACACAAAAAAAGTCTTGATATACAGTATGTGATTACTGTACATGATTGGATAATTGCATGTATTTCTAGGTCTTCCTAATACAGCATAATGGTTATCCAAAGAACAACAAGCTATAAAGCTTACTAAAAAATAAAGCATAAATTGACATTTTCTGAGTAAAGCCCTCAAGCATTTTTTAAATAATGGTATCAATCATCAGGTGTATGGAAAAAAAGAAATAATTATTTCTTTAAAACTGTTAAAACACATGTCCATGCACAAAGGTTAATAAAGATCGTTATGTACATATGTAACATGTAATACTGCTGTATTAAACTATTTAACAGCAAATATAGCCACAATATTTTTAGCATTTAATATTTTTTACTGTAAGCCTAGAGCAGGTGCTTAGTTTAAAAAAGAAGCTTGGAATGGAATATAAATATATTTGCATATTGCACATCATTTTACAATTTACATTATATTTTAATAATATTTCAAAACAATGTGTATTAGGTGACACGGTGGTGTAGTGGTTGGCACTGTCGCCTTATCCCTCCCAGGTTCTGGGTTCAGTTCCCACTCCAGGTCCCCCGGGACCCTGCATGCAGGACAGTGAGTGAGTGGGAACTTTAGTTTAGTTTAAATGACTTAAAATATAATATTTTATTTCTATCATAGTGATAAAATTTTTTTATATGTTCTTTGATTCAGATTAAGCTTACAGTAATACAGCATCTTATTTCCTATAGATATGAACACACATGTTTGTGAAAAGTTTTAAACCTAAACATTCTGTAGCGTTAAAGTATCAAAAAGTTGTCTGCTTTGACCTTGTTGAGGGTCAATTTTTTCTTTAAAAAAAAAAAAAAAAAAAAAACGGTATTATCAGAAAGAAGGGCGACAAGGCATGAAAAAGCAACAGCGTGTGAAGGATGTGCTCGATGAAAGAGCAGCTGAAGTGATTGCTCGTGTGGCGAGCACATGTCCCGGGAGCTGGAGTGTCAGAGCAGCGTCTCTCACGCCTCGCTATCAGCTAATCGCCGCCAGCTAAAATAAACTGTCATGAGACAGCCCCCCCCCCCCCCCCCCCCCCATGACTCTCCCTACCATATGACCCCCTGCTTTCCTTTCTCTCACTCACTTTCTAATCCAAAAAAGCGCAGGAGGCGATGTACACAACATGCTTTTTTTTTCTCTCTCTCTTATTGAGAATGTCAACAATACTTTTTTTTTTTTACAGTTACATATTGTTATGGATCATCTCCAGAATTTGTAATCATAAAGCACTGACACTTTGAACAACAACATTAAATAAAAGTCTTGCATAAAATGTTATCATATAAGCAATTACATAAATCTCACACACATTAATACAAGTGCTTAGGAATGTGGCATCACTACAGAAACTGAATAGAACGTGCGCATTAATATGTATAAACCTTTAAACCTGTAAAAGAAAATTAAGCAAGTCAGATTCAAGAAATCAACAGTTTTATGGAATAACTCATACAGTACTCTGATAGCAGGTGGTTAGTTATTAAGCAAGGACAGCAACTAACACTATGTGCTGAAACCATGTGTTTGAGCATCTGAAAGGAATCTATAAATGGAATCAACAAATAATACACAAAAATTTTTTCATGTTCTGTTTTTTTTTTTTTTCAAACAGATTAAATCATGATAAAACACAAAATTAGTAGTTTTATCATGATAGTAAACATTCACACTATAGAAATGCATGCAAATAGACTGTACAATGTCTTCTATTTCAACACACACACACACACACACACACACACACACACACACACGCGCACACACACACACACACACACACACACACACACACACACACACACACACACACACATACAGGCCCTGTCAACTTGCCCTGTTCTTCATCACCCACACATTGGCCCCGTGATGATCCCACATGACCCCCCCCCCCCCCCCCCCCAATCCCCCCCCAACGCCCAAAGGAATTCAGTGATGGGTCGGGCTTTGTCTCCTCAGACAGCTCTGGGTCACCGTGGCACTGATGGGCACATGGCATTGCCAGTTAGGATGCTGGCACACTCAGCAAGTGCCATGTCACGTCACCCCTCCACCCACTCACCACAGGCTGTTTAAGGTCCACACATGCCATCATTCTCATCATCCTCGCAGATGCACCGGTTATGTGGAAACTGATTCATGCGGTATGAAAGGGAAAAAAAAAATCTATCAAACAATAATAATTCAGCCATAAAGTGTCAAGCAAATCAACCTTCAAAATAGCCAGTGGGGGCTTAGCGGCGGTGTATAAACAGAGAAAATTATAATGGAAAACAATTGAATATTCGGAAACAATGAGCACTTAGTATGCCGACTAATGACTCTCTCTCTCTCTCTCTCTCACACACACACACACACACACACACATGGCCAGTTTGCTTCGCTTTCAATTAGCACTGCATTCAATCTGATAACACTTCGACCCAAAACCCTTGACCATACAGTACGACTTAAATACCTGAAAGAATTGTTGTTTGAAGGATTAGCGCACACCAAGAACAGATGCAAAAACGTACTATAATATAATAACAGTCTTACTGCGATACAACTTAACTTATGTTGTTCCATGTAGAGATGACTTCCTCCTTTAGTTCTGATACACTATTGACTTCAGATGAGATGACTTCAAAGGAAAAGTCAAGAAGGGTTCTGTTTGATCTTCCTTTGTTATTTTAGAACCCATCCTTGGTCTGAAATAAGCATATGGATGCAGACTTTTGGGCCACCTTATAAACACGAATCAGTCATGATGTTAACACCACACACTATTAACTCGCTGTCGCTTGCCCATTTTCTATACAGCACAGTGTTGTGGGAGGCATCCGCTTGACTACGCCACCATGCTTCCCACATTGACATGGTAAATTAATTAGACACCAGTAAATGGTATACAGGCTCATGGGTATAATGTTTTGTGTTGTATACACAGATATCACAAATAAAACCTGTTGCATACTTTCGTATGAGGAAATTTCTTTCATTGTTCTCCAGCAATTCGTGCAAGTTCATTGACGCAGGTAGACTCGGAAGTTAATTGAGAAAGTGATCACGCACATGTACAGTAGTGGTTTAGACCTTAGGTATAATTACAGACATGACTTAATTTTATTTCCCTATAACGTTGCTGAGCATAGACCAGACCAACTAAAGCAACCCCAGATCATTGTTCTTGCTTGTACAGTGGACACTCTGCATGTGATCTCCTTCTTCCATCGCTCTGGTATAGGCTCAGTCTGGACTCATCAGACTACATAACCTTTCCAATCTTTATGCTCTGAAGCAAACTGAAGTCTTTTTACTGTCTCACTAACAAGTGGTTTTCTTACGGCTACACAGCTGTTTAGTCCCAATCCTGAGTTCTCATCACATATGGAAATGCTCTTACTTTCACTTTTAAACAGCTCTACAACTTCCGCCCAATTTCAACTTAACCCAATTCCAGTCATTTTAATCATCTTCTGTTGTTTTTTTCTTCTTTGCTTGAACCAGGCTGATAATTTGATGCTTCTGAAACAGCGACTTCTTCTTAGCCAAGCTGAGTAGATGCTGCTGATTTCTGATTGAGGTGTGAACTAGAGTATGTGTATAACACAAGCATAATAATGATACCATAAATACTATTAATCAAACATGAAAGCAAGAAATACTGAACTTTACATATTATTGCTATGTATTTATAAATTCTAGATATTTGCCGTAATTTATTCAACAAAAACATCGTTAAATTAGTTATATATGTACAGCATTTTATTAAAATGCCATCTTATAATACACAGTTTTTGTTTCTTTAAGGACCTGTATAAATAAATATGTTCTGCAAAAAAACTTTTCTATCTAGGACATAATTATTGACCTATTTAAAAATATATAAAGTGGAACCTTGGATTACGAGCATAATTCGCTCCAGAAGTGGGCTCGTATTCCAAAACACTTGTAAACCAAATCCTCATTTCCCATAAGAAATAATGAAAACTCTAATTATTCGTTCCACAGCCCCAAAAAATAAATACATAAATATAATTAATACAATCTATAAAATGAAAATAAAACAAATTAATCTGCACTTTACCTTTAAAAAAAAGTACAAATAAATCCTGACAGATAAGTGTTTCCGTTGGTGCGCGCAGTGTGTGTGTCTGTGTCTGTGTGTGTGTTTGTGTGGAATTAGCCCCTTCCCTCGCCTCGTTTTACACAGTAACACTCCTCCTCCCTCTCCCCACCTCGCTTTTTAAGATTCACAACAAACACACACACACACAATGGAAACACCATTTTAACAGGAAAAAACGAAATCTCTCTGAGACTGGCATGAGCGTATATTAACGGACTCACTTTTTAAGTTTCACAACAAACGCATAAACACAGCGGAAACACCGTTTTAACGGAAAAAAGCGAGACTGGCATGAGCACATACTAACAGAATCACTTAAGTTTCACAACAAACGGACACACACAAACACGTAAACACCGTTTTAACAGGGAACAAAGAAATCTCTCTGACCTGGCGTGAGCGCATACTAAGGGAATCACTGCTGTAAAGTAAAAAACAAAACAAAAAAAAAACAAATGAACCAGCACCTTACCTTTGAAAAGAATCGCGACAGAGCAGAGTTTCTGTGTGTTTGTAAAGCCGGAGAGGGGGTGAAAAGGGGAGAGAGCGTCTGTGCGTATGTGTGTCGGTGTCAAATTGCGCGCGCGCACTCATAAGAGACGAGCAGAGTTTCTGTATGTTTGCGAAGCGGTGGGGGAGGGGGGAAGGTGAGAGAGTGACGCTCGGTGTCAAAATAAGAGTCGCATACATGATACATGATACTCGGCGCTCGTAAACTAATACTCGCTCGGTTTCCGAATAAAAATGTATTTAAAATCTTTGCTCGGTTTGTGGAACACTCGTAAACCACGTTACTCGCAATCTGAGGTTCCACTGTATTTGGTTTAACTTGTGGCTATTAAGGATCCTACTGTATATAATAGTGATGGGTCGTTCATATATTAAACGATTTGTTCTTTCAAAATTTGACTCAGAAGAACGAGTAGTCTCGAAGAGTGAGTCGTTCATTTTCTACTGGGCGCGCATGCGCAAATCATCGCAAAACTTCCGTAGGTTATGTTCAGGAAACAGAAATGAGACGTTACCTTCGTACGAGTCTTTGGTCCGAGTCGTTCGTTCTTTTGTCACGTGACTCCCATAGACGCTATGAAGTGCAATAGATTCAAAAGAACGAATGACTCGGACTAGAAGATATGATGGTGAGCTGCTCGTTCTGCTTATAACAACAGAAGATGTCCTTCAATGTAATATTTTTATTACTGGAACTATAGCCAAAATGTGTGTATGTAGATGTGTTGGGGGTCTGTTTATTGAAAATTTTACATTTTATGTTATTTCTGGTCAGAAGAACGAAATGAACTAAATGACTCAAAAAAAGATTTGTTTATTTTGATGAACAAGATTCAAAGAACCGAGTCACTAAAATGATTCAAACTTCCCATCACTACTATATAATACCTCATTAGGTTTTCAATGTCTGTTCGATGTGATCCTGTAAATCCCTACAGTTAACACTCTATTGAATTTAATTAAAAATATATATATACAGTATATATATATATTTTTTAAATAGTCGTATTGTGCTTTTAGGCAAAGAAACAAACATGAATTAATGTTGGTTAACTAGGAAAAAGTGCTCAAATGTTAGATTTTTATTAATCATACACCAGGTGTTTTTTTGAAGGTATTATGCTAGAACATCTGCAAACCTACTCAGAATCAGAATATTCAATCATGGAAGTCCTTGCAAGCATAAGGGAAAACTATTAGGAAGCAAATTCAAATGGCTGTATTGTTAAAGCTTCAGCGGGAATTATGTGCGTGTAAGAGAGAGAGCGAGAGAGAGAGAGAGAGTCTAAGCCTGGCAGGGGACCTTGCTTTTTCTTTTTTTTGCAAGAGTAACCACAAAACCTGTGACTTGCTCGATCTTTAGCTCCGTGCAGCCATTTCGAAGACGCCATGTTGGGCAACACAACAAATTCTAACAACTGTAGTTAAGAGCTAATGAGATCTTTTAGAATAAGGGAGCGATGTGGCGGCGACAGAGCTTCCCAAACAGATGAGAGTTCTTCCTCATAGCGTTACGCTCGTTCCGAAAGAAAAAAAAAAAACAAGCCAGATGTCCCAGGGCCGATAAGCAGGTGGGCCAGGGCTGCTGTGCCACCCCGCGCTGGCAGCGCTTCAAACCTGCTGGGTATAACCTTTAATTTGCATGCTTTTTCCTGGCTCGAGGACCAAGTGGTGCCATCTGCCTGAGCCTGCCACGTGTGACTGTGTTTTCGTGTGTGTGTGCGTGGCAGGAGGCGCATTGGAGCGTCCCAGACCATGCTGGTGGTCTGTCAGCTCAGCCCAGGCCCCTCCACCCAAGCCCATATGTCCATCCATGCAGATGAACTCATGCTCACTTACACACACACACACACACACACACACACATGCACAAATATACTGCATATTCATAGCAATATAACATACCACATGGAATGTACTTTTCTTGGCGTATGTAATAATTTCCATTAATACGCTCATAGTATTTCTTCTGGTCTTTATAGAATTGTACCAAAAGAACTAAACTAAATAACTGTAGAAATCCCCCTCATATGCTTGGGGATCCTCCGTATGGCACAAGTGTGTGGACAGGTGGTAGTGTAAATAGAAGATGGCAGTCTATGTGACAGACTAAAGCTGCTTTATATTTATAAACAGTAATAGTAATAGGCGAAGGTCTTGGCACCCAGAAATTAATTGATACAACTTGTCTACAATTTATTGTATGTATTGATTTTACATAAATTTAAAAGAGCCGGTTAAATACTGCACATGTTTGTTCAGCATGTAATTGATCACGTTACAGAAATAAACATTATTGATGCTGTAAAATTTGATATCTGCAGACACAATCTGGGTTCGATGTAAACTTTTTTATGATTCATTTTTCCATTAGGGTCAGATCTATTCTCTCTAAATAGGCTGGCATGGACTTTTATCTCCCACCATTTCTCCAGGATTGGAACTGGCACTCAGGGCTGGAACCCCCAACCCTCCATTCAGCAACCCAGAGCCTCAACCACCCGAGCCAACGTTTTGAAGAGTTGTTTAAAAAAGACAGAATGAATTGAAGTGAAACAGGAAGCAGGTGTGTTAGCGTTCAGGTGAGTGTGATGTTACAGGCAGAAGCGAGAAATAAAAAAAAAACAAAGTGTGAACAAGACACACTGGAACAAAGTACAACAGAACTGCATAACCATGTACAGTACTAAAGAGACTGATGTAGTTTAGACATCAATTATTCATCTTATAGATATATGAGATTTTTTTATTCCTTCAGTACCAATGCATATGCAAAACCATGTTTTCCGGCTGCGAGGCATCTTAATATAAAGGAAAATGTTCAAGGAGTTGATCTCATATAACATTTTTTTTAGCCTTGTAGGCCGTCACAGTGCTCCAATAATGTGAAAGCCTGGTTTTCTACTGTACTGTATATTGTTAACCATAACAAGTCATTCCATAGCAGTAGGAATATGGGCTCCGAGCCACCTCAGCCTGACATGTGACACTGACATATGGATTCTTTAAAACATTTGCTACAAGTTCTTGAAGACTTTGTTTCAACACCTTCATTCACAAGAAATTTCATCACAAGTCCCGGTTTGACTCGAACGCCCCTTATACAATGCTTTAAAATCTTTAGAAATAAGAAATTATTGTTATATACAAAAAAAAATGCATTATGTACTTGTAAGTGCTGATATTTTTGTCAACACCCTGATATTCCGGCTCGATCCTCACGGCTGTACCGGATAATATCAGAACGAGACATGACACAATGTTCAAAACAATTTAGTGCAGAATTATTACCTGTCTAATACTGACTTAATGCTTCACCTCCGAGATTAAAAATAAAATGAAACAAACACTCACAGAGCCAAACGTGACATTATTATTGGCATTTTTACAGTCAATTAAAAGAAAGAGAAATATTTATGTACACTTAGGGCTAATGTGAGTTCAGTCCGGGGGAAGAGAACCTGCTCTTGTGGCGGTGTGTTAGTCGAGTCTAATGTTTCTGGCACATCCATCCTCAGCCGAGTTATTCCAGCATCTAATCATCCAACATGTCCAACAGCAGCACGAGGTGTTTATTTGTAGACCAAGCATTATTAATCAAGTCCGTAACAAACCAGCGATGATAAATGATACCTGTTAACCGTGTTCATGTTTGAAGCGGAAGAATTCCGATTTCTAAATGATTGAAACATAAAGAAAGGAAAAAAATCGACTTATTGCCGCAGACGTTATTTAGACGACATAATGGGATCATTCGTGCGGTTATGGGAGCCAGATTTCCCTGTGATTTGAAATGTGACCCCAAATAAGCTCTACGCTTTCTGACAATCATGATTGTGATCACGGATTGTGTGAATGGTGTTGAGATGCAGGTTTAATCATTGTAAACAGAGCTGTCTGCGGGCTGGCTTTTACGCATCGAGCTGTAGAAGAACAGGCTGTGGAGCGATGCTTGGGCACCGTGCCACTACTCCAGGTGGGAAGGCAGCTTAAACGCAGAGGTGATTCCGTAATAAACCACCCCTGATTCCAGACCCCGGATTCGCATCTTGCTGCTTCATAACGATTTATTTTTTTCCACATGTCATCAAACTGGTGTAAACAAGCTAAACGGTGATGCTGGCTGTGCACATTAAAGGCTAGGAGATGGCATGACTGTGTGAGAAATTGCTGATTCTTTTGTAGGTAAGACATCTGGGTAGAAAAGTAAAATTATTCTTTGCACGTTCGTTGGTTAGTTGGTAGGATTTGATCAATCATTTGTACTGTGGAGTTTATGCAGAATGATGGCTTAGCACCTTGCACCCTCAGGGTCCAGGTTCGAGTTCCGCTTCGGGTCTGTTTGCGTGGAGTTTGCATGTTCTCCCTTTGGTGGGTTTACTCCAAGGACTCCAGTTTCCTCCCATAATTCAAAGACATGAAGATTGGCAGGCATGAGCAACAGCAAGAGCAAAGTGTCATCAGAAAAAAGTTTTAAAAAATCGCTTCCCATCCAAAGGGTCTTAGTCTGTCCACACACACACCCCTTGGTGGAGAACTCAATCCCCCCAGTGTTGAAACCCAAGTTACAATCTTGTATTTACACAAATGCAAATCTTTGTAAAAAATCATTCTAACACATGCGAAATTATTTGTGCAGCCAAACAGACTGATATAATTAAAATTTATAATTCTAACTTAATTAAATATAAATAAGTAAAAAGTGGGTCTTCTTAATGTCAGCCTCTTTCCAGGGTTTAGTATCTATAATTATAATTATTAAATGATTCCATTTGATTAGACAAATCGAAACACAGACAACAAACTAAATATACACCAATTTATATATATATATAAAAAAATTGGGGGGGTTGGGGGGGGGGGTGGTTTGATTCTCCTGGCTTAGAAATGTAGAAAGTATATAAATCCACTGTAATACAATATATTATATAAAAAATATATATAAATATATAATTCATTTATTTTTTTCGACATAATTTAGCAAAAAAAAAAATCTACACATCCACTATACTCTGGTTATATATGACTATAGTGGATTTGTAGAATTTTTTGCCTCTCAACATTAGAAATATGTTAAAAGAAAGTAATAGTTTAGTAGAGAGGAAATAAATGCATTGCTTTAAATAGAGCAGCATGAAAATGTCTATATCTCTCTATAATATCTCCTATACAGTCTCTATTTTATATAAAATCAAACCCATTTGATAAATTGTGAATTTAAAGTGTATTTAAATACACTGCATTATACAGTATGTATTAACAATATACCTCACTTATATTAGGTGTTTATTTCAATGCCATTTTCTCATTCTTATATAACAACAATTATAATTTTTGTTATTTATGTTTTTTATAATATTGTTTATGTATGTGTGTGTGTGTGTGTGTGGGGGGGGGGGGTCTTACATTGCATTGAATTTGACAGCAAAAATTGTATTTCCTGCTTCTGTCTGCATTTTGATATGCCTTATTTATTTAAAATGCTATTGAAATCTGTGTCTCAAGAAAAATCTGGAAAATGCAGAGGCACGAACTGCACACACGTCATCTTAATAACCCGAACAGATGTGTAGAATTCTGTGCACACTTTTGCACTTGCGTACTCTAAAGACGACCTTGGGAAAACAGTTTTTCTAAAATCTTATGAGGTTTGCTCTTGTACAGAAAAAAAACTTGCTCTTGTAGGTATTCTAGAAATGTCTAGACAAACTCATACATTTTATCTTTTATCCCACCTCTCCATTTTACTGAATGTAAAAGGATAAAAGTTATATTTTAGCATCATGAATCACGTTAAATTAATCTGACATTTCTTAATATATATAAGATCATTAAACTTATATCTAGACACACTTTGCTATTTTTTAAGTGTAAATTAAAACTTTGTAAAGTGTAGTTTCAAAACATTTATGCTTCAAAACAAGCAAAATTATCTAATAATGGAACGAGACATTTTATTATAGTATATTTGATATAGTACATACTAGTACATATACTACTTTATACTTTTATTTGTTTTTTTGTAATCATATATTAAAAAATATATTTTTTAAATTAATAATGTTAAATATTAAAATATTAATTTCACTAAATTGAATATTTTTCAAACAGTTGCTAAGACTGCAGGTCTGCAGTGTGCTGAAAAAGAAAGATGGCCCTAGTAGAAAAAAAATTATGCTTTTTTTATTTAAAATTTTTATGAATGAATAAATAAATAAATAAATAAGCAGAAGCTTTGTAGACAGTGTCTAGTCGAAAATCATTTTACTGTAGCCAAATACAGTACACACTAAAAAAAGCCATCTATGCAAGTGACAATATCATGAATAGTCATATTTATGTGAAATTTATTTTACTATAGGCCTTAGTATCTGATTAGCAAAGCTATTTATAGATCTCTGTTTTTCCTTCTTTAATTCAATACTAATTTTCAGCCAGAATACATCCTATTGCAAATACATGTTTTAAATAGCATTTGTAGAGCATTTAGACTAGAAATGTAACGCTTTAATAATACAAACGCACCCAACATGTGAGGTATTAGACATTTTCCCCTGCTAAGACATAGACGTAATGTTAAAACCCGCTCTGCACTTTCTTTAGTAATTAAGAAATATCAGAGCACAATTACAATCTGAAAAAACATGTGGTGGAGCCGCAGGATTTTTGTCCTCTCTTTGCCCTTTGTGTTTGTACATGTTCTAAACCTGTTTTTTAAATCCGACGGAAATGCTACATCTCAGACAGACAACAGCGTCTAGTCAAAACTACCCCTCCCATCTCTCTTCTTAGTAATGAAGAAAGGAAAGTGAGAGAGAGAGAGAGAGAGAGAGAGTGAGAGAGAGAGAGAGAGAGAGAGAGAGAGCCTGCTGTGCAGTACATCACAGGGCTTCATCATTGGGCTAATTATGATGAGTATTCTCCCTGCAGGCTCATGGCTGTGGAAATGTACCGGCTTTGTTCTCCCTGAGCCTGATGGAGCTGATGGGGCATGGCACGATGCAGATGAGCAGGCCTCCAAATGTGTGCCGCCACCAGGCTCCACACGAACACACACACCACGGGACATATGTGTGGTGTGCGCATACACACTTTTTATTTTTTAATCTATCATTCTTTTTTTCTTTTTTTTTTTTGCACACAAAGAAAGGAACAGTAGACGCACTATATTTCAATCCTTGTTTGAAGTGGATCGTGATATCCATTTGTGTCTCTTGGCCCTATCTAGCTTACCCTTTGTTGTTACATTATGGCAGCTATTGCACAAACAAAACCTGGGACTGGGGAATTTTTTTTTCTCCAATCTATGCATATGCCAAGAAAACTCTATATACGATTAATTACTCATTGTCTCCTTTCACTCTGTACCATATTCATGATTATGATTTCAACATTGTGAAACTACAGTACAGTATATTGCTGTTTCCTATTGCACGCGTTTATCCTTTTACTCTTTACATTATTAGCGGTATTATAAAGGTTCTGTATTTTTCTATATCTTTAACAATCTGACTTATCTCTCGAAGCTCCCTCAATGAAAAACCCTCAGGTAGTGATCTTTCACTCCTTTTCCAATCATGCTGTTTCAGTATCTATGTAAATGAGGTACTGTTTAACCAGCCCCTACTTTTATGAGGTCACATTAGAGGGAAATTCACAGGCTTGTTTAAACCTCAGCCAGTACAGGAATTGAAATGGACAAATAAAAAAAAAGACAGGGATTTATGTTTGTTTTGCATAATAGTTCCCCTTATGTAAGCTATACAAACCTATACAAAGTTAATCTATGTTTACAGGACTTTAGTCCTAACACTATTCAGGCCAACATTGAGAAAAGCTTTCTGAATGTATAGGATTTAAACGAGTTGCATTAACATCATTTATTTTCTTTCATCCAACATGATTTGAGAATGCTGAATAGAATCAAAGTTTGCATATTCGCTTACACTGAAGATCAAACCCAAGTCACTGGTGTTTTGCCACAGCCATATTATCACTGTTCTATTCCACCACACAAGTTTTTAACGGTGTTATTATTATAGTTTCAGTTCTCAGTTTCAGTACCAACATCCCTCAGGGGTTTTACTGTACTGTATATTGTACTTGGTTAACGCTATGTGAATTGTTACACTCACTTTACATAATTCAGTCTATCGTTTAGGAGCTGGGATAAGCAACGAACTTGTGGTATTTTTATGTAAATTATAGACGATGGGTGTTCAAGTCAAAGTGGGACTAACCGAACACATTTATGAGAGTTATAAAAAACTCCATTTATTTCTCCATGTAATAGATACACTAATGCACTTATCCCAGTATTTTATTAGCGCTTGGATACCATCAAGGTAGAAAGTTTTCTCTTACGCCAGAGCCATGATTGAACTACCTGCTCCCTGGCCTCCCAAGAACTCCTTTGATGGCCCAAACATGTGGAAATGGCCTGGAGCGAAGTCAGGACTGTACGGTGGATGAGGCAATAACTCCAACCCGAGTTCCTGTAATGTAAAGGTAGTGTTTGTGAATGATTGTGTGCACAGTTCCCACAGACAGATGCGTCTCTTCTGCAAGTTTGCAACAAGTTGTATGTCAATTTTTCACTCATTCATTCACTGTTCACAGAAATAACACTCACTGTTCACAGATCTTCATCCACGGACGTACTGTACAGGCTTTTTTAAAATGCTTGCATTGTTCAAATGTTTTACTGCCGCTAAAGAATCTCATCGGTTTTGTGGCTTCATTCATTTCATCAGAAATTATGGTTTAACTTGAACTCGCCTTGTATATTCTCTTAAATCTGACAGAGCTCATATTGTTTGTTTCTTTATTTTATTTTAGAGTAAGTCTTTCGTTTAAAGTGCCCTGTGTAGACCTGAAGTTGTCATAAAATTTCATTTTATTGTGAAAAATAATTGACTTAGTATTTCATATTTTTTACATTAAAGCAAAAGAGAGAGAGAGAGAGAGAGAGAGAGAGAAAATAGACAAAACGTCTCATTATATCCTTATCCAAAATGACATTTCATTAACATTCATTACCAAGACATGACTTATTTTTCTTACTGTACAATTTAAAGTAAAATATAATACAGGCTTTGATTCTGTAACATTTATTCCATAAACAAGAGAAAACTGAATCGAAAAAAGCCATTGTACAAAATCCTAACGACTTCATAAATAGAGAAGTATTGTCACTGGCATTGTGATCTAGTCGCAGCCTCAGTCCCGTGAAGGTTGCATGACGTTTAAAGTTTTATCCCTGCCTGCTATTTGACCTGACTTGACATCTGTGAGCAAAGCAAACTGAGTTATCGTCACGGAGAATGGCGATCTATGGCAAACAAATAGATGTAAATGATTCAACTGAAGCGTTTATGGCTGGTGTGAAACGGAGACGAACAGGTGTCCCAGGTAGCAAGTCTACGCTCTGCTCTTGAGCATAGGGTCTATAAACCTGGCATACAAATTCATGGGTTTGGTTGTGATCCTGCTTAAATATCCTGCTTTATTTACACACTTCAGTAAGTTCCTGAAGAGCTATCGCATATAAAGGGTAAATAAGTAAACCCTTTCTTTTTCACTTAACAACCTGTATGAATTCTAGGACAAAGCATCAAGTGATATCAATGACCAATTGTAGGCCTATCAAAGGCCCATATGGTCCAAATCAACTGCAGGTGTAAAAGGGTTTTGTTACCGCACCAAACGCTGACAAAGCAATGCCAGGGATCTTTTGTCCCCCCTCCGGCATATTGAGTTCAAGCGACAGCTTTCGCATAATGACAGAGCCAAAAGCACATTCAAGGGCGACGCTATGAAGTTAAGTGTCTTTTTTTTCTCCCCGGACTCAAAGGGACTCAAGCCCGGGCTGTCTGGAGTTGTCGAGCGAGAGGATTAGGCTGCTCTTGAATAGGACAGGCAGCTCTTTGAGTGTATGGATGTGCGTTGGTGAGTTTTTTTTTTTTTTGTGCACTCTACATCTCCGGGAACAGCTGCTCGAGTGCAGCGGGTCAGGAACGCCAGTTTTTGTGACCTGCAGCCTTGCCAATTCCCAGCACGGCTAATTGTTTACAGGTCTTTTTATAGTCCAGTGAATAAGCAGCCATTTTCTTCCAATCTCCATCAACTACTTGGATCCATCCAGCATTATAAAGCTGTCCTGGGAAGCCATGATTATGCTTGACAAAGTGCCTATGCGATCAGGCTTTTCCCATAAAAACACACAAATACACAAGGAAATGTACAATAATTTTCCAGCACCTTCGTTTGACCACTAGTAGGATCCGACTGACATCACCAAAGCTTCAATCAGGAGCTTGTGACGTGTCGGATATTGTGCTATGAACATGTCTTCAAATATATACGAAATGGGATGTGTGGCAGGTTTTATGGCCATATACAGTACATCTGCACAAGAATAAAATGAACAAAGCTCTAGATGGTGCGACTGGTTAATTTGTACCTTTTGATCAAACCTCTAGAGAACGATAACGTTACAGTCACGCTCACATTAACCAGCACCTTCCGACCAATTGGATTCCAGAATTCTACAGCTCTGTGATATAAGATGCATTAAAACCTCAACAGACAAAACAAACAAAAAAAAAATCAACCTCAAGTGAAGCTTGGTGTTCAGCACGGCTCCAGAATTGCTTTGCTCATTTCACAAACTCTCGGAGCCATCTTAAGTGTCTTTGTGTCTGCAAACCTCTTACAAATGCCCATAATCCAGTTTCCCTGAAAGATGCAATTTGGCCCTTCGCAGTAACAGCATTAGTGGAGATGAATAGGACATCAATGGTGCGCTTAGTGCTCATTCAGTTGAAATTGCTTCGCAGACTCAATTGGGTAAACTTGGATTTTTGTTTTCTTTCGCTCACCCGCTGCAACGCTGTTTCAAAAGGCCTGGGTGACTGGTAAGAGCCGATAGACGCATCATGACTGAAACAAATTCAGAAAAGGTTTCCTGTGAAGCCTGTGCGTTTTTTTTTTTTTTTTTGGTGAAATTGCAGCCGTAGGAGCTGAATGAGGCTGGAGGCTGGTTCAGTGGGGCATTCAGCGTCTCAACAGGAGAGCTCTCATACGAAGCTGTGATGATGAGACCGTAGCGATTGTCTCTCAATGACGGATATATTTAACCGCATGTAAGCAAATACTCAAAAATCAACACTTCTCAGTGTTGCTTTGAAGAGGACTAGTGAGACTCGCTGTCTGTTGTGGCTCCGGGCTAGTGACGGAAAGGTGTTGACACCAAATCCCAAGACTCCCCAAGAGAGCCTGTTTTGATTTTCTGATCAAGGCCCTTGAGCCAGAGCTGCACGACTGTCTGTGTGCTTTCATTAAATTCTACAGTACCTTGCAGAAGAGTCATTTGAGATAAAAGCATCTGCCAAATACGAGGGGCGTTCAAGTCAAACTGGGACCTGTGTTGAGTTTTCTTGTGAATAAAGGTGCTTGAAATTATCAAGCTCAGTATGTTGATGACACTCTTGGCCGAAGTAAAACATTTGAATGGTGGAAAAACAGCGAAATTTAGTACTTATACTGTACATTACAAGGACACAGCTTCACCACATCCCCAGTACAGTGGAACCTCGGATTGCGAGTAACATGGTTTACGAGTGTTCCGCAAACCGAGCAAAGATTTTTAATAATTTTTTATTAAATATAAGTATTAGTTTACGAGCGCCGAGTATCATGCTTCACACATGCGACTCTTATTTTGACAACGAGCGTCACTCTCTCACCTTCCCCCCCCTCCCTCCCTCCCCCCACGGCTTCGCAAACACACAGAAACTCTGCTCTGTCATGATTCTTTTCAAAGGTAAGGTGCTGGTTCATTTGTTTTTTTTTTACTTTACAGCAGTGATTCCCTTAGTATGCGCTCACACCAGGTCAGAGAGATTTCTTTTTTTTCCTGTTAAAACGGTGTTTCCGTGTTTGTGTGTGTGTCCGTTTGTTGTGAAACTTAAGTGATTCCTTTAGTATGCGCTCGTGCCAGTCTCGCTTTTTTCCGTTAAAACGGTGTTTCCCGCTGTGTTTATGCGCTTGTTGTGAAACTTAAAAAGTGAGGTGGGGAGAGGGAGGATGAGTGTTACTGTGTAAAACGAGGCGAGGGAAGGGGTTAATTCCACACACACACACACACACACACACACACACACACACACACACACACACACACACACACACACACACACACACACGGTGCCTGCACGCACCAACGGAAACACTTATCTGTCAGGATTTATTTGTACTTTTTTTAAAGGTAAAATGCAGATTAGTTTGTTTTATTTTCATTTTATAGATTGTATTAATTATTTTTATGTATTTATTTTTGGGGGCTGTGGAACGAATAATTTGAGTTTTCATTATTTCTTATGGGAAATGATGATTTGGTTTAAGAGTGTTTTGGAATACAAGCCCACTTCCGGAACGAATTATGCTCGTAATCCAAGGTTCCACTGTATAGTCTTAACCTCGATATAAGCCATGTAAGCCATCTCCACATATTGGGCCATTAAAGGAGTTCCTGAGAGGCCAGCGTTTCAAAAATGAAGCAGGCGGTCCGATCATGGGAAAACTTTCTATCTTGATGGTATCCAAGCACTAGTGAAACACTGGGATAAGTGCATTACTGTAGCAGGGGAGTATATAGAGAAATAAAGGGAGGTTTTATTCTTATAACTGTGTTTTGTTATAAACACAAGCAAAAGTCCCAGTTTGACATGAAGACCACACTGTAAACTGACTGTGAATATATATATATATATATATATATATATATATATATATATATATATATACACACTGTATATATATTCATATATTACTATTAATATTCATATATATACACAGCCTCTCGTATTTAATACCATATTGCACAAATAGTGTATCGTCTATCGCAGTTTGATCCTAAATGAACAAGAAGTTTATTTGCACCAAAACAGAACACAAAGAAACAACAGTTTTATCAAATTTAAAATAAAGATGAGTTTTTTTTATAGCCCATCAAAACAGCATATGTGATTATGATTCTTTCCCCCTTTAAGTGTTACTTAAGAAAACCTGCAAAAAAAAAATTGTGAGGAGTTAGTAAATTATCAGCTCATAGTAATCAGGCTGAAGCACCATATGCTTAATCCTTTATGGAAATACAGTCTTGCAGCAGAGCTCTGCTAATCACAAACTTGCCCCACACCCCTCTCCCTGACAGCTGATCAAGTGACTAATAAATAAGAACATTATAATAATACAGCATTAGATTTCAGAATCACTCAATCGCTGCAGAAACACAAAACAGGAAAAAAAAATGTTGACATTAGGTTTTTTCCCTAGCGTTAGGCAATTATTAATACCGTAATGTTGAATGCTTGATTTTGAATGGTCAGGATGTATTAAAGGGAAAGTTCTTCCTGTAAATTTTCTTCAGGATGAAGGGTGTTGAGGTTTCTAGAATATGTCACAGAGAGAGAAAGAGAGCAAAATGACACTGGTGATTGCTTATATCGTTTATAATAGGTTATAACAGGTTTCACAGACATTCCACAGCATTAAAGGTCCCATATTTTACTATTTTGTTAAGACGTTAAAACAGGTCTCAGAGTTAAAGTGCAAGCTAAGATGCATTTTTTAAACTCACTTTATTTCACTCCCTTTCCAAATGCGCAATTTCAGTGTCTATGTAAATGAGCTACTGCTGAGCCACACCCACCAGAGAACAGCAGAGCTGGACAGCAAGCTGGGAAAGTTGCTTTTCTTACAGTATATACTGTAAGGACAATTTAGGGGGAAAATAACTAACTGGCTCTTTTATTTATTTATTTATTTATTTATTTATTTATTGATACATGCTAACTAAAGACTCATCCGAAGGATTAAAAAAAAAAGTTATGCATAACATGATAATTATATACTGTATATAACTGTGTAAACAGATACAAAAGTACAACATAGCAGTATTTAATCAATAATGTATAAGGGTGGGCAAATTACTGTGATATAAGAGCAACACAGCAGGGCATGCTGTTATTGTAAAATAATAAACTTCAAACAGTAACTTTTCCTCTTATTCCGTAAAGTCATTGAATATTTTCCTATAACAAGTCTGTTTTATTCCTTATGCCACAATGGTGTTAAATACTCAGTTCTGATTGGTCTGAAGGTGTTTATTACATTTGTATAATAGCATGGTAGTTCCAGCTGCCAGGTTTATATATTTAAATGCATTCTTTGTAATATGTTACTGTTTCTATGGCAACAACTGAAACTTGTGCTTATACAGTATAACATGAGATCTTTTATGTCAAATTAAACATGTTATCTAAAATCTTCGACATGAACTGCATTAAAAAATTATTTCCAAAAATTTTTGCTGTGATCAAAGAATCCACAACTGCAACGAGTTTAAATATTACGTCATGCCTTAAAGGGTAAGCGAGTGAACCTTATAGCTCTGACTCAGGGGGTAAGAATGCAGAGGAAAGGTTGTCTGTACCAGTGTGCGACGAGACCCGAGGTCTTTCTCCCCTCCACTCTCAGACTGCCTCAGGGGGGGCCGAGCTCACGCAGGGCATGAGGTGTAACTTTAGCTTTTCTGGTCTAACCACAAGCTTCTGTTCTCATGTATCACAGGTTGGGGCGGGGGGTGGGGGGGGTGATGGAGGTGTTTATCTCTCCCACGCCTCACACTCCAGCCACAGAGATAAGCCCTCACACATGTGGGAAGGCTACAGATGCAACTTGGTCATTTTTTTTTAAAATTTTTTATAGAACTGTTCTTAGCAATGGTGATGTCAGTCAAAACACGATAAAAGAAAACTTCAGGAAATCTATATAATGCAATGTATAATTGATACTGGCTTTTGGAATATTACATATACAGTATGTACTGTAGTACTGTAAATATACAGTATATATATATAGGGGTTACGGGAATATCATGAAACACCTACATTACAGGTTAATGTTAAACTAATAATATTTGATTTGTTTTAATGAATATACTTTAAATCATACAGTAAATATTATTTTAATGAGCCTAGATAGTCAAAAAAAAGTGTTGTACAGTACATAGAAAAGATTTTTGATACACGCACATAGATTGTTATGAAGAACACTTGACCTAGTAAATTTATAACGTGTTTACCGTTACATACATATTTATGCAATTAAATGAGACGAAATAACACTGCGTCTTATTAACAAGAAAGTTAATAAAAGATGGAAGTCACGTGACAGAGGACTGATACATTATGGTTTCATATTTATAAAAACAAGTAATTTTTATGCTTCCACTAGTCAGATCACTGTAAGAGGATTTTCAAGAAACCCATGGGCCTAATAAATAAAAAAATCAATAATTAATTTAAATAAATAAATAAATAAATAAACCGAACAGAATCTAAAGGGGTTATGGTCATCACTGTGGGCCAGCAGACTTGTTGATGCCACCTCAGCTGAGGGTAAAATCCAAATCAGAGATAATAACCATAACGTAGCCACATATGATGATCACTCTGTTCATACAGCTATTAGAGAGGCTCGTTTGAATCCAAATGCAGGAGGCTGAATGGGCCCATGAGGAGTGGAGCGTGTGCCAGCACAACACCAGTGCCAAGCGTAGCATGTGATTGTGGGGCCACAGGTGTTCTGTTCACATTCCCATCATTAAGCAGGAGCTGGGCACCAATAGCCAATCAGGGCCCAGCTGTCAAAACACATTATATGTGTGACTTCCCCACCGTCTCCGGTTTCCATAAAGCGTACAGTAATTACTCAGGTGGACTATAAACACTGCCCGCTGCTCAGATAAAAAAAAAAGAGCCCATCTCTAATCTTTGGCCTTTGAGTCCATATACAGTATGCCTGTGGTGTGTAAACATCTCTGTATATTCAGGACTTACAGTCTCCCTGACCCTTAACCTCTGCCTTCTGTGCATCACATGTAATAATTGTACATTGTACATGTCCTTGAATTATTGATCATAATAAAGGAACCTGATATTTTATTGACCCTTTCACATGGGTATTTATTACATTTCTGTACAATTGGCCAATCTTTTATTGTGTATTGTGCTATTTCAGTTCACGTTCTCAGCCAAAAGTGACTCAATTCCAATTTTTTTTTTTTTCGTTAATGTAAAACTGATTTTTTTTTTTGTTCTGTCTGCACAAATCTGCTGTTTTTCAGATCGGATCTGAGTCACCTCATGACTTGAATGAGAATGGTCAGTTCGGAATTCATTCAATGCAAATCAGATATGACCAAAATTTTAATTTGAACAATATGGCTTGTAAAGTAAATGTACAGTAGCCAACAATGCTCAGAGGTCTATATACCTATACCTGTGTATACCTACTGTGTGTGTATATTTATATATTATATTATATTATATTATATATATATATATATATATATATATATATATATATTTTTTTTTTTTACCATACAACTAACATCCAGCTTCAATCTGGAACAGTACAAAAAAAAATAAATTTTTTTTGTCCGTTGATGAGATGTCTTTGATGAGATGTGATTTCAATTAAGTACACAATTTTTTTTCCGAGTCCAACTGGAACTACAGAACCGCTGTATGGTGTTCATTAAACACTCTTGGTAATTCAACACTGGGAATTTTCCCGTGTATATTCCAGCTAACTCCAAGGTTAATAATAATAATAATAACAACAAAGTTTTGGCTTTTACCGTAGCCTTCATTTGAATGCACTGTAGAGCTCTTTGGTCAACCTCTTTGCTTTTTAAATCAGAACTGCAAAACAACCTTGACTTATTTCTTTCATGTTTCAGTTTAATTCAATATCCACAAATGTTAGAATTCAAGGTTTGGCACAAAACGGAGCCAAGCGCCTACGGTATCATGCTGGAAAAATCATTTGTAGTCTTATTCCAGTTTTGCAATGGGACACGTTGTCATTTTTCCTATGGTTTTATATTGCGTTCCCTGTTACACCGATGGGGCGCGAACGTGTTAACGGCATCTGAGATCAAGAATGGAACAGATTAATAGACATAACAGGCAAAACGAGGTAATCGCTCATTCACACTATTAGACATGGAAGCCAGGCACGAGGTTAGATTTGGGAATGGATGACAGACTAAGCTTAAGTCAGTACGATTTGTCAGGAACAATATTCAGAGCAATAAACAGCCTCATTTAAACCATATTAAACGTGGGTGACATTGTTTGTGTCTCTCAATTATGAACTCATTTAATTAGCTTGGAGAACCGCTCTTATAAACAACTTCATCATATGTTTGTTTCCATAATCAAGCTGCAACATCTACCAAGTCAATTCTATTTATACATGCACTGTAGCTAAAGAGCTAGCTTTGGCTAGAATTGACAGTCATACCTAGCTAAGCTAACTTCTGAGTTATGACTTAACTTCTGCTTTTTATCTCCACTACCTAAACATGATGATTTTGTCAACTCTTACAAAAACTTATTTACAAAGGCCAAAATATGGACACTGGAATGTTTTTTACACACAGTGAGCAAGCAAGTAAGGCATTAGCTACTGTAGCTAGCTTTCCACTTAGACACTGGTAGCAGAGAGTAGTAGCTAGTTAGCTAACATTAGTTTTTTTTCTTGTTTTTTTTTTCTTTGTAAACAGGGCAAATTTGAACACACACAGAGAAAAAGTGAAACCACAGAAAGACATAAAATGTACAGTATATAATTATACATTTACTGTATAAACCATACACTTAATAAAGGTAATTAGATGTGAAAAAAATCATTTTACTTTACCATAAAAAAACTTTTACCTTAAGAACTGAAAGAAATTTGCCTTGACTTGCGAAGCGTTTTCGACATATGTGTGAATTAAATGATGAGCCGAACCGAACACTGGCTAAGCTGCTTGTACACCCGCTTGCCATTTCAGACTTGTTTGAGTCAGTGGAAAGCCACTTTTTTTTGTAGGTTTTGTGCATTTTGTGCAAGATTTAGTGGAGACATAGAACCATCATAGGGTCCCAACAGGAATCATAAATTAAGGTTAAATGAGAATTCAGATTTTACTTTATTTACATGCTTTTTCCCAAATGAAAAATATATAATATTGTAGTGTTGGAAATTAATAATATTGGTAATATTTTTGGGTACCTGGAATGGATTATCTGCATTTATATTATTTCCTATGGGGAAAATGCGTTTCCAGTACGAAATTTCACCTCCAGAACGGATGTACTTCATTTAAAGAAAGCTTAAGGGAATAGTAATGCGTTACAGTCTTTTTGTGTCTGTCTGTGCTCTTTTTAAGGGTTGTTTGCGAGTCAAATGCAAATATAAGAGAGGGTGCTTTTGCTCATGGTAGGATGAGACACCTGTACAAACTGCCATGTCAGTGATGCAGAGTGTCGTCTGGGGCCACACACACACACACACACACACACACACAACAGGCAATTTGGTAACAAAAAGTAACCTAATCTGCATGTCTTTGGACTGTGGGAGGAAACCAGAGTACCTGGAGGAAACCCACCAAGCACGAGGAGAACATAATTCCCATACACACAGACCTGAGGTGGGACTCAAACCCTCGACCCTGGAGGTGTGAGGCCACAATGCTAACCACTACACAACGGTGCCACTTGATTCAGTATTTAACATCACTCACTCACTCATCGTCTATTCCGCTTTATCCTGTACAGTTTCACGGGGTGCCTGGAGCCTATCCTAGGAGGCTTAGGGCACGAGGCGTTGTACACCCTGGACAGAGTGCCAATCCATCACAAGGCACACACACACACACATACACCCACTCACACGCTCATTCACACACTACAGGCAATTTGGGAACGGCAGTTAGCCTAACCTACATGTCTTTGGACTGTGGGAGGAAACCGGACTACCCGGAGGAAACCCACCAAGCACGGGGAGAACATGCAAAGTCCATGCACACAGAGACGGGAATCGATCCTGGCCGGGAATCGAAACCTGGACCCTGGTGGTGCAAGGCCACACCACCACACCACCATGCCACTGTTCACAAAATCATTTACAAATAAAAAATTGTAAAAGGGATTACATTAACATTCACCTCCTTTCCCATGCAGATATTAAGCATCAGAAGTAATATGATTACTTGCATAGACTCTGGGCTCTGAGGGTTGTTTTTCTGAGAATTGCCCTTTTTAGCCACTGATTTGGGCAGGGGGGGGGAGTAAAAATATTGGATAAATATTGGACTTTGTTATAAAATTATGACATATAATCCCAATTAAGTGTGATTCAGTTCACCTTTTTTTACACTCTCTCTCCAGGTTTCTTCCTTAGGCACTTGTTCCTTTGCCATTGTTGATCTGGCTTGTTTAATAAGAAATTACAAATCAACATTCTGATTTCTGAAACACTTCTTGGCTCAACTTCTATTGCTAAACAAATCAAAATGGCATTGTATTGAACGTAATATATAAGAAATAGTCAATTATGAGACAATGCAGGAGCAAACGTACAGTATAGCTGCTTGTGATTTAACCTATGGCTATTTCAAAACGTGTTTTAAAATTGCTTTTAGATTAATTTCACCACCAAAAAGCAATCAAGAAGCACAATGTTTTGTTGAGCAGACATGATTGAGGTGGTGGGTAAGGGGCAAATCTATGCTCATGTGCCTTTTCCCATCAATCACTGCTGTATCCAGCTTGTATTTTAGTGCTGGACAGGAAGCTATTAAGCACAGTGCTTTTTAAGTAGTGCACGGTTACAAAATATTCCACTGCCTCTCATCAAACCATAAATTGGACTGAATAAATAAATACATTATCTTTGTTTAATTCCAGACCATGCCTTATTGCTGGAGAAAATGCATTTAAAAAAAAAATCCTTTACCAATTCAGATAATGTGCCATAATTGTGACATGCTCTTGCATAATGTGATGGTGATGATAACAGTGACAAATAAAACAATGTAAAGCAGTACGTTCCTAAACAGGCTTTACCATCCTAGCTATATTTTCTCCCTGTGTATCCTAAATACTTATGTATATAAAGTGTTTCTTGAAGAATCCTTTTGTGATGCTTTCTCTTTCTTGGAGTGCGTAATTATTCGTCCTGACCTTTGAGCTGATTGTAACCTGGTATTTGACATTTCAGCCCGACAGCATTGTAGAGCTTATATGTTTAAAAAAAAATCATCAAAAGAATAGTTTTCATTCTAAATGACAAAGAGCAAATGTTGTACTACCCAAGGTCACGGCAATACCACGGGAGCCGCAACGCTTACTGTTTTATCCATTCAAACCTGCGTCCTCCTTTACGTGATCCCGATGAAAGGGCCTTCTCATGCAGACCAGTCTCTCGTCATTACCACCATGACCCACATCTAGAATGACCAGTGAGAAGAAAAGAACGGGAGAAATCGGAGGATGAAAAGTGGCCCTTTTATTCCTTGATGGTCCTTGAGAGAATATGTCTCTCTTTTGACCCCTGGTGACCCTTCAGACTCACTGGACTCTGGCAAGGACAGTGGCGTCTATGTGAGTGCAGCGGTCGCTCCGTCTCTCCCGATCGCCCCAAGGGGACGGCCTGTGGAGCTCATAGAAACCGAGGAGCGACAGCAGACGTGTTCAGCGCCATCAATTACATCCTCTGGCCTTTGCCATAGGGTAGCAGCCCACTTTCATGACGGAGGTCGTTCTCATGCCCCTCGCAGTTTTTTCCCCCCCCTGTCTTTCCCCGAGGGACCAAACAAAGATGGGGCTGTAAATGGGAAAGAGACAGCTACCCCCATTCTCCAGGTAGAATAGGAACCTGTGACTGGAGGGCAAGAAAGGGAAAGAGCCAGTTTGGAGTAAGGAGAGCTGTGTGTCATGTTCCCAGGCTTGTTTCTACGATTATGTATTCTCTGTTGGGTGTGTGTGCTTGTCAGAAGGAGTGAGACAGACACAGAATGATAAAGAGAAAAAAAAAGAGAGAAAAAACAGGGAGAGGGAGGAGGTGATGGGATGCCAGGCTTAGAGTCTTGATAACCTTCTACTCATGGCCATCCATCTCCATCCTTCAGCACTGTTGGAGAAATGAAGATGTTATGAGATGTCAGGTCTGAAAGGTCAAAATGGCAGAAACTCATAGAGTGATACGAGACACTTAGTGTCAACTTCTGTTCTTATTGCAGGATTGAGATCAACGTGCATTCCTGTAATAATGAACTTTTTGGGATGAAGTTTCCATATATACTAAATATAATGCTATATAATATAATATAATATAATATAATATAATATAAATAACACTAAATGGTTAAAATGTATAAAGTTCAAATACAAGGGGCGTTCAAGTCATACCGGGACTTTTGAATGTGACTGTGCAGAATAACAGAACACAGTTATGAGAGTAGAAATTGACTTAATGTCTCTATATAGTCCCCTGCTACCCTAATTCACTTATTCCAGTGTTTCATCAGTGCTCGGATAGAAAGTTTTACCAGTATGTCATAGGCATGATCGGACAGCCTGCTTCACATCTGGAACGCAGGCCTCCCAGGAACTTCTTTAATGGCCCAAACATGTGGAAATGGTTTGGCTGAAGGTCAGGACTGTATAAGGGATGCAGCAATAACTTCCTGTAACGTACAAGTGGTGTTGGTGAATGATTGTACGTACAGTTCCCATAGACAGATGCGTCTCTTCCGCAAGTTGACAAGAAGTTATTCGTCAAATTTTCAAAAAAAAAGAAGAAAAAATAATAATTTTTAAAAATTGCTGTGGAATAAGATCAAAGAAAGACTTTGGGGACAGGCACTATTTTACTATTTTTTATTTCAAGCTATTTTATTATTTCAGGATAATATATGATTATTTCAAGTTATCTCATTGTGTCAATATACAGTAGCACCTCATTATTTTGAGTTATAATCTCATTATTTAAACCAGCATTACGTCATTTCACAGTATTTTATTATTTCAAGATTTTTCATAGTTTTCTCATAATTCAAGATAGTATTACTTTTCATATTTTAATATATCA